>JAAOMT010000098.1:127367-197949 GCA_016748015.1 Geosiphon pyriformis | reverse complement strand
ACGAAGTCGTTACCTGTCTTATTAGTTTCTATAAAGTGATCTTGTAATTTTTCCATCTGCAACTCCCATCTATCTTTACTCTTTTTTAGCTCTTTCACTTCTTCTTCCAACTCTTCCTTTTCTTCTATCCACTTCTTCCTTTGCTTTTCGTCTACATCCTCCTTCTCTCTCAGATTCTTCTTCAACTCTTCTAATCTATCTCCCTTCTTACCCTCCATAAACTTCTCTAGCTTCTCCACGCATCTCCTATACTCGGTCGTAGTCACCTCTAATTGATGTTCGATTCTGTCGACACTAGCCATGGTGTTATGCGTGTTTGTTATGGTTTGGGAAGATATGGCCTAATATATGTTTGGTTCGTGTCAATGACGTTTCAGATCTTTGATTTATCAGTATAAATTTACTATTTAGGTAACAAGAGTTTTTACTCTATAATATATTTGTTTTTTTAATAATTATTGTATTATGCAATATTCATTAAATTATTTTTGTTTTGTTAAATTAAGATTATTATTGTTTTATATATTTTAATATTGAATAAAATTCGTTTTATTATTTTAAAATAAAAATAACTGTAAGTTTTAAAATTAGAAAAAATTAAACCAGTATTAAATATATTTCTTTGCATATATCTATGTAACTTTATATTAATTTTAAACTTGTTAAATAAGTTTATATATTTAATTTATAAATAAAACAAATTTAATAATGTTATTTTTAATTAAATATAATTTAATTAAAACTTAAAATATGTAACAAAAATATTACTTACACATTTTTTATATATAACTAATAATTTAAACTTATATTAAGCAATATAAATTAAAAAAACTATTTGTTTTTATTTTATACAAGTATTTAACAAGTTTTTATTTAAATGCTTATTTAATTTTTTATTTTAAACATATCTATATATTTAAGTTTAATAACTTTTAAGATTAATTATGTATATTAATTTTTACAAATTTAATTTACTGTTTTAATTAAATTTTTTTATTATTATTTCATTTATTTTTAATAATTTTTTTTGTTATTTATTTACTCAAACTTATAATAAAAAAGTAGTTTTTTTTATAAAATAGTCAAAATTTTTTTTATTATATAAATAATTATTTATATTTAATACAATAATCAAAAAAATATTGTTTAAAACACAACAAAAATAATTTAAATTTTATTGAATTTAATTTTTTGTTTTTCTGTTTAATTTGTTTTCTATTAAAAATTAATTTAATAAATAATTTTTAAATTTTTAAATTTTGTTTTTAAATAAGTATTTAATTAAAATTTATACTGTTTATAATATATTTTTTTAATTAAATTTATTAATTTTTTCTTTTATTTATTTCAATAATTATCAAAAAGTTTTAATTTTAATAAAAAAGTTTTTAATTGTTATTATATACTATTTAATTTGATAAATCAAAACTATATCTATTTAATTATAAGACTATTATTGGTTTTAATATTGTTATTATAAAAAAATTTGCCAAAAACTTTGGTTTTAATATTTTTAACAAGAATGTTTTTTCTAGAAAAAAAAGAAAATATAATGTTTTAAAAATTAATATTATTAATAAAAAGTTGTTTGCCAAGAAAATAATTGATTGTTTTTAGAATTTTGAGACCAATAATACTATTGAATTTAATAGTATTAATATAAAAAAATTTTTTTTTTGAAAAAAACCAGTGTAAATTACAACAAAAAAGATATTTTGAATAAAAACAACTTAAATCAGACATCTAAAAAACTTAGATTGGTAACCAAAAAAGCATTAAACACATTTTTTAAAAAAATTAAGTTTATAAGTAAAAATAAAAATAATGTTCTTTTGAATATTTCTGTAATTTTGTTTTTTTTTTAAAAATTTAATTAATGTGTCTGTTAGAAAATCTTTTATTTTAAATATTAGTTTAGATACTATAATAAAAAAGTTTTCTTAAAAAAAGTTAAAAATGATTAGAAATTTGTTTTTTAAATCAATAATTTTAGAGAAATTTCTATTTCCTTAAAATTTACTAAGATTATTTATATATTATTTACTTCTAAATTAAACTTAACATGAGCAATAAAAAGACAAAAACTACAAACATTTAATAAATACCAATCTCAGAAAATTTGCTAAGTGTTTAAATTAAACTGTAATAATTAAAAAAATACCAATTAGAACATTAATTAAAACTGTGTATACTATGCTATCTAAATTTGGGATAATTGTGTTAATTAAAATACAATTAATAAGAATATTACAGAAGACTATGATTGAATTTGAGCAATCTAATTATGTTAATTTAATTATAGCAAAATAATCTATCTTAATTAGAAAAAATTTTATAAGAATTGTTAAAACTAATATGAACAAAAAAACATAAACCACAAAGAATTATAATAGAATACTGCTCTATATACTGTTAATAAAAACAAATACACATAATATTTAGGATTTTATTAAATTTATAGATAAGAAAACATGTGTAATTAATTATTATTTTGTTATATATACTCAAGCCAAGTATATAGTAATTTGTTTTAATTTTGCTAATTCATTAAATGTTATCATAAATATCATACCAGTTCTAAATAGTGCAATTTGTATTGGTTTTATTTGAATATAACCAAATATGCTAAATATAAGAAATTAGATTATATATTAATTAATTATGCTAATAGTAGAAAAGTTTTTTTAGATAAATTTTCTTATAAAATTCTTTTAAAAACAAATAAAAACAGACTTGTCATTATTTACACTAAATATTTAGCTTTTATTATTTATCTAATTTCTTTTAGTAAAGTTTTTTGGGCAAAAGTTGTTGGTAGTTTCTTATTTTTCTCTTTTTTTCTGTATAATAAATTTTCAAAAATTGGTTTTTCTATAGAAATAAAGTCTTTTTTACTAATTATGTTAAAAATAAATAATAAATTCACTGTTTTTGAGCACAATTTTATAAAACTGGGTTATTTTTTTTTAAAGTAGCACTAATATATAAACCTAAAATAAAAATAAAAAAATAATTCTTAAATAACAAACATATTGACAAAAGTTAACCAATAATCTTTAATATTTTACATATATGTTTAGCAATATTATTGTTAATTATTATTACAACACCAAAACTTAAATAATTGAAGTTGATTTCTAAAGTAAAAATTTTAATCTTTTTAAATTTTCTTATAATTTAAGAACAAATCTTATATTTCAGTTTTGTTTTTGTAATAATAGATACAAAATTGGTCTTATCTTTATGTTAGCAAATAATATTTTCTTGCTTAACAGAATTGTTTATCTCTTTAATATTACATGTAATAATTTTTTAAATAAGACTGGTTATTGAAAAAAGCAAAAGCCTAAAACCAAACCAAAATTGTTTATTTTGACTAAAAGTCCTAAAATCATATCTAACAATTTCTTTATATTATTTTTTAATTTCAAAAAACTTGATAAATTTAAAAATATTGCTTTAATAATAGTTCTATTGTTAATGACCATATTTGAACTCTTATTCATCACTATATTCATTCTTTAATTTTGTAATAAAGAAATTATTAACAACTAATATCTAGAGTTAAACTAAAAAACTATTGACATAAATATATTTAACTTCTTAGCTAGCTGATTAATTTACTCTACAAGATTAGTAACATTAATTCTATAATAGTTAAAGCTTTAAATAGTAGTATATATATAGTTCTTAGTAGTAACTTCAATAAAAATAATTCTGGTTACAGTATAAGTTTTAGAAAATTTTTGAATATAAGTTTATTTAATTTTCTTAATAGTTTTTTATTGTATAAGCTTTTTATATAGTTTAATTTTAAAAAAATTAAAAAATACATAGACTTTGTTTTAATTAATGATAGTATTTAAAGTTTGTTTTCTAATTAACAAGTTTACTATTCAAATAAATTTTTTAATATTAATTATTTTGTTATATTAATGAACATTAGTTTGGAAAAATTTTTTGGTTCTTAACTTAATTTAATACATAAACAACTCATTAAAAATAGATGAAAATACAAAATTTATAAGATTAATAAGAAAGTTTAGAAAAAGTTTAAGAATTTGTTGTTGGCTGCTGTTTTGGCTATTGCTAAAAACTTTGATGATTACAAAAAAAAAGCTGACTTTAATAGAATATAGCAGCTGCTTAGTAGAATAGTGTGCTTTATAGCTAATACTGCTTTTTCAAAACATTGTATTAAAATAATAAAGTGGCCAAAAGTGCTGTATTTTTTAAGTTTTACAGACTAGAATTGCTGGTATTAAGAATCTTAAAATCATACTGGTTAGAAAATTTAAAAGAACTTTAAGTTTTAGTCAACAAGTGATTTTTTTTGGATTCTAATCAAACAGTAAAATTCAAAAAATTCTTGAATAATAATTATGATAAAGTTTTAATTAAATAATTATTGACTTGTTCTAAAAAAATTTATAAGTCTTATAAAATGTCAAAATCTAAAACTATTAAGAATTTTTATATTAAAATTGTTATTACTTAATACATAAAAGCTTTTGTTAATAATAAGAATCAAATAAAAAAAAATGTATTAAAAAAATTTTTCAAAAAAATTATATTAAATTATTTAATTGATAATAATAACTAGTTTAAAATTCAATTTGATCAAGTATAAAATTGATTTAATTATGAAAAATTGAACCAGAAAATATATAGTTAAAGCTACTATTTTTTTTATTGGCAGAAATAATTGCACTTTTTAAGTATATTAATAATAATATATTTTTTAGTATAATATTGTAAATTAGTTTTAATAAGTTTTTATTAGTAATCAAAAATTTTCTTAATAGTAAAACTACTAAATTGTCTGGTATTTCTAATAAAATATGAAAACATAATTACAAATTTGTTTTAAATTGTTTATTATATTTACTTAATTTGTGTTTAATGTTTAAATTAATTTTTGATATTTAAAAAAAATCTGGATATTTATGATTTCAAAACTATATAAATAAAAAAACATTTTAATAAATATCAAATTTATTGTTTTTATTAAAATTACAAGAAAAAATTTTTCAAAGATTTTGTTTAATTGTATTTCTAAGATTTATAACAAATACAAAAATTTATACAAAGACAATTTTTTAGTTTTAAAAAGCATTTCAATTCAGTTTTTTATTTTTGCTATTAGATCTGTTATTAAAAATGCTTTAAAAAAAAATATAAAAATCTGGTTAATGCTTTAAAACATGAACAAAACTTATAATTCAATGAGTTAATTACATTTGAAAAACAGTTTTAATTAAATAAAAATATGTAACAAGTTTATGAAATTTTTTGGTCATATTTACAATAATTATTTAAATAGAATTATAACAAAATTTTAGTTTGTTTAAAAATTATAAAGTTTATGATAAACTTGATTAGAATAAAGTTTTTTTGTCTCTTTTTAGAGAATTTTTTACAATTTTTTCTTATGTGAAATAAAAAAGAATGAATCTTTGTTTAGATATTAAGTAAATTTCAGATTTATTATTAGAACTGGTAAAATTAAATTTAATGCTGATTTGATTTTTTATTTAGTAACTGGTGCTTTTGTAAATAATACAATTTAGATTGGTAGCTGTAAAACAACAATACAGAATATCTTGAATATTGCTAGTAAATTTTTTGATATTATGAATATTTCAATAAATATAAACAAAACAGTTTATTTTAATCAATTTAAAAGCCAATAATGTTTTTTTAAGTATAAATGAGTCTTTTATTTCAATTGCAAAAACTGACAAAGCTTATTAGTATTTAAGTATTTTTTTATTAACTAAAAGTTTTTTTGGCTCAAATTTGAAAAAAGCAAATTTAAAAATAAAGTATTTTTTATTTATAATTTTACACAAAGCTATATTAGACAAACAATTTTTTTATTTGGTTTAGTTGTTTTACAGCCTATTTTTGAATACAAAATACAGTTTAGCTTTATTAGTAAAAGTATGTGTAATAAGTAGAATTGTTTAACTAAAAAGATATTAAAGTCTAAAACCAGTTTCTCTAAAAACTTTTTTAACAAAGCTATTTATTATTTATTTTTATATAATTTAAAGTTTTTTAATCAAGTTTAAACAGAAAAAAAAATGGCATTAGTAATAAATTTTGTTAATATTAAAAATATTTTTAGCTGGCTTTTTAAACACAAATTATTGAATTTGCAGATCATAAATTGAATTTCTCAAAAAATTTTTCAGTTTTCTATCAAGTTAAAAATAAATTCTATAAACAATTTTTTGGCTAATATTACTAAAATTTTTTTGCACAATAATATATTTTTGTTCATTAATTTATTCAATGCTTTTTATCTTAAACATAACATTTTTATTTTGAATATTCTGAATTAGATAGATTATTTTCGAATTTATAAATTTTTAAAATGCTTTGGCATTATTTTTACTAACCAATTTTTGAATAGTTATAGAGAATATTTTGTTTGAAAAAATTTTTGTTAATAGAAATAATTGGATTTTAAAGTTTTGTTTCTTCTTAGTTTATACAGATTTGATTTATTCTAAGATCTTTTATCTGTTTTTGAACACTTTTTCAAGATAAGTGTGATTAATACATATGACTTTGATATTATTTGTTCTAATTTAAAGAATGTATTTTTGCTTAAAATCTCAATTTACATTGATAGTTTAGTTAAAAACTTTGGCTTTTTGGTGTTATAAATAATATAATTGCCTATTTTTCTGATCTGAGTTTGTATACAAATATAAAAATTAATAAATTGTTGTCTTTAATTTTGGCTGAAATATAAATTATTGCTCTAACTCTTAAGTTTATTCCAATTTTATTTAAAGTTACAATTTATTCTAACAGTTAAACTTTTTTAAATACATATTAAGCTAAATTAAAATTAATAACACCTAATTTTTACAACAAATATTGAATAAAGCACTATTATATTAATAATTTGGTCAGAAATAAAAATATTTCTGTAAATTAAACCAAGATAAAAGGTTATTTGGATGTATTAAACAATGAGCATACTAATAAGTTGGCAGATTAGACTACTTCTTTAAGACTTGTCTTTTCAGTAATATTAAAAAAAATTTTCTAATAGCTGATAATAAAATAATGTCTAATAATATTCATTATTTTATTAGAACTATGAATAATACTATAAAACATTTTCAATAGAAAGTTAGATTGAATTTTAATGTTATAAATCTTTTACATATTAGTAATATTAATTAAAAATATACTGTTTCAGTTTGACATTCTAATTTTTATATGGCTTTTAAATACATAAACAAAGTTATTACTAATTTACATATGTACTTAATAAAAACTTTACACAAAAGATTGCCAATAATAATTAGAAAACACTTATACAATTACAGTTATTCAAATGTATTGTATGTATATTATAATAAAATAAAGTTTTTAGATTATAGTTTTGTTTACAGCTTAGATTTTTCTGTTTATTAGAATTTATTGAATAAATATTTTACTATTTAGTAGTTTTTAACTAATACAAATTTGGCTTTATTTATAGTTTTTTAGTCATTAATTATATAAAAAGTTTTTTAATTCATTATACTACTCTTTTTGTCCAGAAATCTGTTATCAAATATAACACTAAATTATTTTGAAGAGCACATTGAATTATAATATAAGAATTTACCCAAAATATTTAACATTAAAAAATTTTTCAGATTGCAAAATGTATTGAGCAAATTGTTTATAATAAATAACTCATTAAGTAAAAAAATTTTTACTATTTTAGCTAAAAAATTGGTTACTAAACTGACATATAGCTTAACAAAAAATTGCAAAGAATTTAAAAAAGTACCTTAAAATTTGCAAATTCAAAAATCTGTGTTCAAATAAATGCTTAAAAATACTAGAAGCATTAAAAAAAGTAACCAATAAAGCTAATTTTCTTTCAATCTAAATTTGGTTAAAAGACTTTAAATTATATAGAAATAGATGATGCAAAGCCTTATTGAAAAAATCTCTTAGCAAATTGGTTTTTAACTTGAGATCTTTTTTAATCATAGTATTTTATTTATAACATACATTAAATAAAACAAAACAAAACTAAGCTGTGACCAGTAGTTAATAATAGACTATAAAACTGCTAATATTAAATATAAGAACTGTTTGTTAGTAATTACTTTTCTTAACACCACATTAGAAAAAAAACCTAACATTAGAGTAAGTTTTAACCAAACTAAATCTGAATAGATCTTCAGTTAACAAAAAAATCTTTAAGTATCTATGTGGTTTACTATTCTTAGCAATTAAAATCAGCAAATTACTGATCTTCAAAATGACATTCTTAACTATGTAATTAATGAGAATAGTCATAGTCTTATTATTGTTAATTGAAATATTATTAATCAAAAAAAATTTGTTGACAATATTTAATATATATTGTGTAGATGCCTGACTGTTTCCAATCCAAATAGTGTTATCAACAAAAATACCAGCTGCAAAAAAAAAAGTTTTTTTATTTTTTATTTCAATTTTATCTGTCTTAGCCACAAAACTAGTGTTAATACAGTATTTACACAAATGTTTATGTTTCTTTACCTTATATAAAAGAAGATTATAAAAATTTTTTCAAAGAAAAGAAGAGAACATTTTATTCTAATTCAGATCATTATGCACCTAATAACTACCAGAAAGACCAAAATTTGTTATCATTTTATTTATTTTATTCTTATAAATAATACCAAAAAAACCAATAAACTTTTTACATATTTTAATGTATCACAAATTAGCTCTTAAATAAGCTCAGTTAACAGAGTTATACATTTTTTACATGTTTTATAAAACCAACCAAATTTCTTTGTTCTTTTTTAAAACATCTTTAACTATAAATCTGACAGTAAAAATAAGTAATTGTGTTAAAATATTTTTCAAGACAGAAAAGTTGTCTCCACAAAACACATTAAAACAGCTATAAGCAAAAAAAATTCGATTTAAAAAAATCTTAGAAAAAATTTTCCTGGTTATCTCAATTAGAGCAATAAGTTAAATGTTTATTAAGATTTCATTCTAATTATAAGGCTTAGAAATCATTAAAACTTATGCTTTTTTCTACAAAGCCAAAACTATATTCAAAGTCAAACATATATTCAAAAGACTCAAAAAACATCTAAGCATATCATTATTACAATGTTTCTACTATTCATTAAAAATATCACTTAAATTAACAGCTTTTTCATTTGGCAAATTTTTAAACATCTGTACCAACTTTTCAAAATTGATAATCTTTATAACATTTGAAAATGCATTATTGTTCATATGATTTAAAAGAGCATACTGATTAGTCTAAAGTTCAGACAAAAACTCAAAAACCACACACTTTTTAGTCTAACTCTCTATAATAGTATTAACTTTAATCTTAATGTTCTTAAATTTCAGAACCAATTTATTATCAACTATTAAATAATCAAACACCATCTTATAAAAAAACTTTTTTAATATATTTTTAATTATCTATCTTTTGTCTGAACAGAAGTTTCTCATTTTTTTCTTGATTGTACATTTGATAACAGTATTTTCAGAAGTTTTAAATTTATGTATTTTGGACTTGAGATAACTTTTTTATATATTAAACAAGCAGTTGAAAATTTCTATTAACTTGGTGCTATTCTGAATCAAGTTTTATATCTTCAAAGCTTTGTTTTTATTAATGGCCAATTAAGTATGAAATAGAAATTCCAACTTAAGCACATTTTTTGACTTTAGAGCTTTAGCCATTTTAACAGTTAGCAATTTTAACTTAAAAAATTTTGATGACTGTTTGTTCCTTGAGCAATTAAAAATATTATACCAATGTCTAGAAAAAATTTTGTTAACTAAATTTACTATTACCTTTTTTAATACTTCTCATATTAAATCTAAATTTCCAGAAATCTCTGTTTTTATAAACATATTTGTCAAAATTAACAATTTATTAGAAGAATATTTCTTAAAATAAGTTCACTTAATTTTATTTATGTCTTTTATTCTGAACTTTCAGTGATTTTTGTTAGACTGCTTTTTTATATTATTCAATTAAACATCTAAAAGACTACTTAAACTAATCAAAACTAAAACAGCCTTGTAATTAGTATTGAAAAATTCAAATGCAAATTTAATCTTATGATTAGCAATTGCAGATAACAAATCTTTATTTACAAAAATGTAATCAATGATCTTTTTAACATTCTTTAAGTTGCTTCAAATAGAAACATTAACTAATAAATATCTACTAAATGCATTGACCAAATTTAAATTTAAACAGAACTTAAAATTTACACTTTTTCAAGATCTATTTTTGTTAAAATTCTTATTCAAAACCACAAAACTACTGAAGTTAACTGTTTTAGCTATAAAAAAGTTAACTTCTAAAGCTAAAACAAATCTGACCTCAGCAGAAGCACCAGCATACAAACCAAGAATCATAATTAAAAATCTGTTCTTGAAAAAAAACCATACAGAAACAACATAACCAAAAACTTCTTCTATTTTAGAAACATATTAAGCCAGAGAATTGTTTATAATAATTATTACTCTAGCTTCAAAAAGTTTTTATCTAAACCAGATGTAAAAATTCACATTCTATTAAACTTGTTTACAATCTAGAGCCTAATAATAGACCTTAATTTTGTTCTAATAATAATAGAAACCATATTATTTGAATCTATATGCTAATAAACAATATTTTTCTGCTTAGCAAAAACATTAATATCTCTAATATTACATATAGCAAACTTTTAAACAAGATTAGTTATTAAGAAAAAAGAAATCTTGATCCTAAAACAAGATTGTTTATTTTGGTTAAAAGACTTATAATTATATTTGAAAGACTTATTAAACTGTCTTTCAATTTAGAAACTACAAAAAAATCTATAAACATTGTTTTCACAACAGTTTTATTACTAATAAATACACTTAAACTCTTACTTATTATTATATTTGCTCTTTGATTTTGTAATAAAATAATTACCAACAGTTAATGTTCAAAGCTAGACTAAAAAACCATTGGCCCAAGTGCATCTAATTTTTTAGTCAGCTTGTCAATTTGTTTTATAAGACTAGTAAAATTATACTCAAAGTGACAAATCTATTATTCATATTAAAAGAATTCAGCAGAAAAACTGAAAACACTACATAAGAAATAAAATTTTCAGCAATTTGAGTTTAAGTTTTTTTATTAAATAAGACCAGACAAATAATTAATGCCTATTTTTTTTTTATATATTTAATAAATTCATCTAATCTTAAAAGATAACTAATTGTTTACTGTAATTACCCAAATTCTTATTTATTGAACATATACCAAAAATATGACCAAATTGTTTATATTAAGCACAATAGACCAAAGAAAGACCAGTTTAGCACAAATTTACATGCTTAAAAACTAGAATAGAACTAATAGCAGTTTTTTTGAATGCTTCATTAACAAAACAAATTATAACACATTTATTATATACATATAAATTGGAATTACAGTCAATAAAACAAGTTTTTTACTGTATAATTCTAACAAATTAAAAAAATCATGAACAGTAGTGCTAATTAGCAGAATATACAACAAAGCTCAATAAAAATCTCTTAAAATCCACAACTGTTTATTACTAATTACCAAAACCACATGTACAGAGTTTTTTTCTATAAGAATAAACTACTTAGATACAACCAAACTAGCACTATCTAATGACTCAAATTCTATTAGAATCTTTTGTCATAAACCAATAAGCTGTATTTTAATTGAAATAATCTTGTCAATTTTGAGAAAATCTACTGGAATCTTCTTAATAATTATGATTTGATCTGTGTAGTTATTTGTTTTTTTATATTATTATTAATTAAAATTTTCTTACTAACAGCCATCTTTTTAGTTTTTTTTAAACTCAACTCAGATGTAAAAGAATATTTAATTATTTTTGGAAACTTTGAGAA
This sequence comes from Geosiphon pyriformis, assembly GCA_016748015.1. Classification (NCBI taxonomy): domain Eukaryota; kingdom Fungi; phylum Glomeromycota; class Glomeromycetes; order Archaeosporales; family Geosiphonaceae; genus Geosiphon; species Geosiphon pyriformis. The sequence goes on along the minus strand of JAAOMT010000098.1, from coordinate 186,042 downwards.
AGTAAAAGCTTCTCCAAAACTATTTACACAATAGAAAATATTTTTTACACATAATAATTTATTACTATTAATTTTGCCAAAAATGATAAACAACTCAATATTTATTGCAAATAATTTTGCCAAATTAAAACTCTATTTTTTTGACACATATGACTTAACTAATAAAAGTTGTTTAGAACTATTAAACTTAAATAATAGAAGCAATAAAATATTGTTGTTATTGTTAAAATTTACAAATAAAAAAGTTTTTGGTAAATAACTCAATACATATGTTTAAGTGTGAGTTTTCTGCAATATAATATTATCCATATTATTGATGACTATTAAATTATTTGAATTTGTATAGTTAATTTTATTAGTCACTATATTCTTCATATTTTTCATATCCAATAAACTGCTAATATTACTGGCTTTTTTATTAACTTTGTTATTTCAAAACACTACAGAGTTTTATTAAAGACACTAATATCTTTAAGACTTTAAAAACCAATAAACAAATTGATTATACTGATATCTGTATTAAGCTTTTTTAGTTTCTTATAAGACATACTGTAAGAATAAATACTCTCTGCACATTTTTTCTTGGTGTTTGAACAGGTTTTTAAACTAGCCAAACCCAAACCAAAACCATTAACAGAAGAGTTTACCAGTTCTATTATAATAAAAAAAGATAAATTAAAAGAAATAATTAAAGAAATACAAAAAAAAAGAAGAAAAAAAACTAAATAAATCTTTGATAAATCTTTACTTCTGTTGTAATCAAGAGATCAATAAAAGAAAGAATCAAAAAAATTATTTGTTATATGTAACAAGTACATAAATTATATTTAATTTAGAATTTTAAATAGTTATATTATATTAAATAATAATTAGACTTTATTTGTAAATAAAAAAAAAATTAATTTGTTTAATAAATTTTTTTTTATTATGCATTTTACAAGTAAAACCTAACTGCTATCTAGTACATAGAACTAAACTAAGTAGAACAAACTAAATACAGCTCATGCACTAACTACATATGGCCAGCCACTCAAACTGGACAAAGCAACACTATATATTTATACTAACAAAAGCATTACTACCTAAACCAAAAAAAAAATAACACAATTTGCGTTTACCAAAATTGACAGTAAAAATTTCCATATGAACAACTTTATCTAACAACAAAGATACCAAACAACAAAACAAGCCTAAAACTACACCATTGTTTTTGATTAAGCCAGTTTTTTTCATATTTATTCTATGCTTGATTTTAACAAGCCAGACCTTGGTGTGGTACAATTTAACCACAAATCTAACATAATTAACAAGAGCCAAATCAGCCTTTTTCTTTCCTTCAAAGATCAAAACAGCTTCAGCCTGCCAATTTTTTAACACAAAACTTTTACATATAGTAGTATACAGACTCATATCTCAAGAACACGCCAATAGTAAATGTAAAACAGCTAATAAAGACAGACAAAAAAGGTCTACCAATAACACCCATTTTTTAGCTACCTCCTCTAAAATGTCTTCATAGAAACTGACATTACCAAAATAACCAAAACCATGATCAGACAACTCTACATTCTCACACAGCAAATACAACACTCTAAAATAATTCTTATTATATAACCTTTTCTTAACTGCTACTAGTAACTACCTATGTATTGCTTTTATCAAATAAGTGCACATATTAGCCAAAGTATCTGCTAGTAGACCCAAAGAGCATATGTGAGTCAGGATGCCAAATTTTTACAATAGTAGCCCAATCTATTATATTAACCACAGTATTTAAAATGACATTATAGCCAGGACCAGTCTTCCAACGAGCATGGCAGATTAACTGATAAATGTCTTGAACAAAATGTCTGGTATTACCAGACACAACAGTATTTTCAGCAACCAAAAATCATTTCTGACCCCCAACAGGCAAAAAGAGCAAAGAACAGGTGGCATTTTCTGCCAATTCATTAGCTCTAATATTGCCTGAAACCTTTAAATGTCCCTTAATTTTCATTTATTCAACCAAAATGTTTTTACTCTTGATAAGATTGGTAATGTGTGATCTTTCAATTCAGCAACAATTGTGAAAATCTGGCATGGCAAATGCAATTTCTGAAACATAAGTATTAATTATGAATTGGCTGTCCGAATACAAAACTATAGCACAAGAAAATAGAATACACTCCAAGACCAAAGCAATGGCTTGCAATTCAGCCAGAATAGAAAACAAAAGCCCATGTACTCTAATCCCAACACCCATGTTTGTAGCTGGAAAATATGCAGCTGCACCACTAGCCATTTTTGCAGAACCAGCACTTTTCAACAACTCATTTGTGTAAATCTCAATACAATTAAACCAAATCTCCATCAGACTACTATGGACATCAGAAAATGCTTCAGAATCTAAAACACTCAACACTGGTAAATTAAGAGCATTAGTAGACTCAGCCTTCAAAGAGACATGTTTGTTTATAAACTTAGCTGCCAGAGTAAACCAGTAAAGTATAAGTCCTCTTGGATCCAATTTTTTCTACCACCGAAACATTTTCCAATCCATTACCCTCCCCTTTTTGTCCAAAAGCCTATTACCAAAAGCAATACCAAAATGCTTCAAAGAAAAAACAGAGTCATAATACAAGAGATAATTAAAGATGCCAGACATTAGAAATTTGCCAGATCCACAAAAAGCATTGGGCAAATTGTTAGCCAAAGATAACTCATTTTCTAAAAGAATCTTCACTACACTAATCAAAATTTTATTTACAGGACTAACCTTCAATTTGACAAAATACTGTAAGAAGTTTAAAGAAAACCACTTCAAAACTTGTAAATCCAAAAATTTGTGCTCAAACAAACACCCAAGAATGCCACAGACATTAGAAAAGGAAATCAGTGAGACTAATTTTCTTTTAGATTGCACTTGTTTAAAAAGTTTCACATTATACAAAAAAGAATAATATAAGGCCTTACTGAAAAAATCACATGATAAGCCAGTCTTAAATCTGAGATTCTTTCTCACCAAAGTGTCCTACTTGCAACATATAGCCAAAGAGACAAAACTAAATTGTGTATGATAGCTAATTATTGGCTGCAAAACAGCCAAAACCAAGTATGAAAATTGTTTATTTGTAATAGTTTTTTTTAATATTATATTAAAAAAAAACCTAACATTAATATGAGTTTGAGCCAAGCTAGGTTTAGAAAGGTCTTCAGTAAACAAAAAAATGCCCAGATATCTGTATGTTTCACCTTTTTTTACAATGGAAATTGGCAAGCCATTAATCAACAAGGAAGCAGACTTAACATTTTGATTGATTGAAATAGCCACTGTTTTGTAATTATTAATCGAAATGTCATTGATCTTAAAAAACTTACTAGCAATGTTTAAAATATATTGAATAGAAGTCTGACAACTTCCAACCCAAATTGTATCATTAACAAAGGCATCAGCAACCAAAAAAAGTTTTTTTACCAGTCACTTCAACTCTATCAGATCTTGCCACAAACCTAATATCAATTCTGTATCCACACAAGTGCTTATGTCTTTTAACTTTACACAAAAGCAGATCATAGAAGATTCTTTAAAAGAGTGGAGAGAAAATCTTGTCTTGATCTAAATCATTATTACTCATAAAAAAAACAGATATAGAAAATAGTAAACCAATAAGGGAGTAGTAATTAGCATGTGAACATATTACTCAGCAATGTAAAGCAATATCAAAAATTATGACACATTGCTTAGTAATGTAGAGTAATATTAGAAAATTAGGACATATTGTTTAGCAATGTAAGCATTATGCAAAAAATTATAGCACATTGCTTGGAAATGTGAGCAATCTCATAGAACATAAATTAGGTATATATAACAGTACATTAGAAGTAAAAAAGACAGACCTTTTAGTTATATTTTATCTAAACAACTTCCCAAACCAAAAATATCAATAAAATAATTATTTACTATTTCAATTTATTTCTCCACTATTAACACTTTATGTTGATAGCAATCCATATTTAACCACACTAAAACAATAGTTCTTAATTATAGCTATTAATAGGATACTAACATGTACTTTGCCTTAGCTTATTTTTTATTTCATTTAATTTTTTTTCTTGCTTTACTTTTTTTGTTTATTAACTTGATTAAAAAGATTTATGCATGAAGATACTAACATCAAGATATAACACTGGTAAAAGATCCAGGAATAAAGATAGACACTCAGAATTAAGAATATCTTACCAGGAGGATTACTGGTCATTATGCTAAGAAAAAAATTGACAAAACTGCAATTTTGGGAAGCTATAGATAAACAATCAATTGAATTTTTGTCCATTATACAAAGAATTCAACCAAAACATTTAGATCACAACACTTTCAGATTTTTAGCAACACTATCATCAATTAAGCACCAAGTTACAGATTTGTTATTTGATTTAAGACCCAAAATAGTTATCTGTAACATTTGATGCTTCTTGTAAAGTATAATCCTACAGAAAACCAGCACCAACAACAAATCCAAAAGTGGCAGAACCAGAAAGAATAGGAACAAATCATTTAAGATTCACTAAATCTTTGTTTTAAGAAGGAAGTAATTGTAATTTAAGATTTCTTATAAAAATAAAGAACAAAAGAGAATAGTTATATTTGTCAATTATTTTTTCTATATCTATCTAGTTTATATATGTATAAAACTTTATTAGTATATAACAAAGTAATTAGAGAAGGATTTTTACAATAACAAAATTATTTACTTATTGTCAATTCTAATAAACTCTAATTATTTACTGTTTATTGTTTAAGCCAATTGAAATTTAATTCAGAAATTTAAAATAATTGATATAAAGTATTTAAGAAACCTAATGTATAATAAAATTGTAATTAATAAAAGTATTTTTAAATAATAATAGTTTGGTAATAACTTTAATAATTGTTAATATTAATTAAGTTCAAACAATAATAACTTTATGTTTATAAGTTTTAAATAAAAAAAATATGAATGTTTATTTTTAATTAAAACCAGAATTTTAAATTAAAAAACAAATTTTATTGGAATTTGATAATTTTATTTTAATTTGACTCAAATTAAATATATGTTGAAATACTTTTTTAATAAAGGCAAAACCAAAATAAAATTTTAATTTACTTTAATTTTTTGAACTTTTTTATTTAGTTAAATAATTAGAATATTTATAAAAAAATTTATTAAAAAAAAACAATAAACAATATATCTAAATAAATATATTCTAAAAAAATTTAATTATCAGAATTAAATTTAATTTTAGTGTTCTTATTTTTGGTAAAAAAAATAGCCATTTAAGAATGCTTGATTGTTATTATAGGAGGACATTGTAATGCAAAAGCTTCTTTATTTAATACAGCCTTAGTTCTACTATTGCATTCCTAAATATATAAAAAATGATTAATAATTGTTAAAAAATTGTTCAGATTAAAAACTAAATTTTGATTTTATAATAACTTATTAGGTTTTCTAACTTTATTTTGTTTGTAGATTTGGGGTTTGGACATAAATAAATATTGAAATCATTCTTATTATTATTATTATTATTATTAGAAGTAGCACAGCCATAATTTTTTAGTGATATTTAAAGCTCTTGTCTATGATATAAATATTGTGCTTTTTGATAACTCTTTAGATATTTAGGTATAAAATTATTATAAAATATTACTCTATATATTTTTAAATTTTTAAAAAAATTTAGCTTATGAATGAATTTGTAATTTCTGAATTGAGATTCATCATATTTGTAAACTTTAATTTGGGATAATTCAGACACTTTTATTGTCAAAAATTCGAAAGTTCTAAGTATAGCAAACACTAAAAATTAATGTTAATTAGATGAGTCTTGATAAGAAATTTGATTAAAATATAAAAATTTATGTAATATTAGCAAGTCCATGTCCAATAAAACTCTAAAATATATGCTGGCAGAATTTTTTTTTATCTATAGTTAATTTGATATCTTAACTCTGTTTACCCAAATTGAAATTTAAGAAAAAAATTTTTATCAATTATTAGATAATTTGTAATTTTGTATCATGTTTGAAGTCGTTTTTCTGAGATAACTTCAAAATCTAACTTTTTGACATGAATCTGGATCAAAAAAATTTGGTTTTTACATATATTTATTATTTTCGCTAAGATAGACAATTGAAATTTGAATTTTAAAAAAAAGAAAATTTGGGGAATTAATCATAAAGTAAAATAATATATATAATATAAGATATTAAGATCATAAATTGAACAGTTAATTTTATAATGTTTTGATCTTTGACTGGATTTAAACAAGATACTTTACTAACAAAAAGAGTGAATTTTTTCAATTTTTCCATAAACAAATTATCTGATTGAAGTAAACTTTTTTCAAATAATTTTGATCAATTCTAATAGCAATAATAATTATAATTGCTTTTATGAAATAAATTTATTTGTGTATTAAACTACACTTTTCTAATAATTTTACTTGAATTTAATTATATTATTAACTTTAATTTAAAGATAAAAAAATATTTAAAGTATAATCAATTTTGACTTTTGAATTTTTTTCTACAATTTTTAAGATTTTGCTCATATGATTATTAGAAAAACAAATAGTCAAATTTATAACTAGATATTTAACTGTGATATTATAATTAACAAACATTAAAATTTTTTTACAATTAATTTTTTTTTAATTAAAATTAATAGTCTTAAAATAAATTAGCCATTAGCTTTGTTGAATAATTGTTTTTTAAAAATTAAATTATTTTGTTTATAATATTAAATAATGCTTGATTTAGAAATAATCTAACATCAAAACTTTGAAAATTTATTTTTAATACATTGAAGTAGTTTTAAAAGTCTTTTTACAAAACTTTCAAAAAAAAGTTTATAAATCTTAAAAATCTTCAGAAATAAAAAACTCAGCAAAAAATTTGCTAACAATAAAACAAATTGAAATATCAGATGATTTTGAGATTTAAGTTATAAATTTTTTAAATGTTTAGCTAAAACACTATAACAAATTCACTAATATAATCAGCAATAACATTTTGAAAAAAAAATGTTTTAAATAATATTTTGTTAATTAAAGAAATTAATTTTCAGTTTTTTAAAAACAAGATGAAACTATTTGCATAAAAAAAATTTATTAAATTTTTAAATTTAAAAAATTCCATTAAAATCTTTACATAAAACAGGTTTTTAAAAGAGATAAAACATAGTTATTTTATTTTTTAAAAAAAATAATCACTGAAATATATATCAAAATTTTCAACAATTATTTTTCCAAAATTCCAAAATTATAAAAATGCAATAACAATTTTAACAAAAATTTTAATATAAGCACAAAAATTATATACAAAAGACTATAAGTCTCAAATATAGTTTTTAAATCCTTAGCCTTAATAACTTGATGATAAAAAAAACAGTAATATATTTAGTACAGCATTTTACAGACCTTTTATATAAATTCTCTATAATTGAAATTCTTTATCTTTGATATCTCAAACAATAAAATAGATTTTTTTATGTAAAGGCATAATTTTTAAAACTGCTTTGAAATAAAAACACTAGATTTGAATTTGTTTTAAATAAGATTATTTGTATACTTGCACAGATAAACAATTTATTTAATATTATCAAAGTCTATTTAACTTAAATAAAACAATTAAACAATTGAATGTAATCAAGTTCATAATTACGAGTATAGATAATTGAAATTAAGAAGTGAAAATTCTATATAAAAAAAATTATATACAAAAACTGTTGACTGTGTTTGAACAGTTTATTTTAAAAATTTCAGACTCTCTGACTATAATAGTGTTTAGATTTTAACTCACAATATATATATTAAAATAATATGTAAAAATTTGTATATAAAATCAAATTTAAAAAAGTTGTGAAATTATTGAGCTTTCATGATTGGATTTCAGGTGGTTCATTTTCAAAGAACTTTTGTACCTCTTTAAGTTCTTTTTGAGGTATTAAGCTAATTGGTTCCCAATCTTTGTAATAGATTAGGCAGGATTTGCATTCATTACTTGGTGAATACAAAAGTTTATTACACCAGCACCATATACAAGGGCCATGTCACCAATAACTGTATTTTGTTTCTGTATTGCTCTGCTAAAAATATATTTTGCATTATTAGAACAAGTATTTTCATATTACTTGAAAATCTTTTTTATTAGGATAAAATATTGTTAGTTTAACTATATTTTAAAAATTAAATTAACTTTTTTAAGCAAAAACTTTCATTATTTGCAGATAATTTTTTAAGCATAATTTTTTTTTTTATTTTTTCCCAAATAATCTTTTTATTAAGTTCAATATAAAAGTTTTTTTTACAATAAATTTTATTTATGATTAAAACCTACCAAATTGAAAAAGTTTTTGTATTCAATACATTTTTGTGAATTGAAAGAATTTTAAAAGATTTTACCAGATTAAAAGCTTATTGGTTCCAACTTTAAGAATTGTTCAATCTTATTTGTTGTAATAAATAAACATAATTTAAACTTTAGATTTTAATCAAATATATTTTGCTTATTCTCTTAAATTAATAGAAAAAATAAAGTTGCTTATTGCACAGAATCAATATTATGTGAAAAAATTGATATTGTAAAACCAATATCTCAGAAAAAATAATATGATAACATAAAAAACTAGTAAATATTTAAAATTCTAAGCTTTTATCTTTGTTTCTAAGTTAATAAATAAAAATTTTTTATGCCCCATTTATTTTATAAATAAAGTAAACAAGTTATTCTTCAAGTATAGTAGAACCTGTAATAAATAATCCTCTTATAAGTAATAATCTGTAATAACTAATAAATTAACTAATTTCAAAAGCAATTAAATAGTAATAACTAATAAACTTCTATTAAATAATGACTAATAACTTCTAATAAAATTTCTTATATATATTAATTTAGAGAAATAAAATTTTATATTACTATATTTGAAATTATTTAACAACTTATATAATTTCTAATATAAGAGAAATTTATTAAAAATTATAATTATATTATATTATTGACCAATAATAATTAAGAGAAGTTTATATATGTGATTTTTTTTTCAATCTCAATAAATTCTTTGAGAATATGTTGTATATAACATAAACTATTAATTGTTATTTAAAAGTTTCATTACTATTATTCAACCAACATAATATATTTGCAATTTGAATAAATTTTTTATACTTAGATGATTTAACATTAATTTTCTTAATTTTTTCAATATTATCTTGGGCTTCCAAACTTGTTATTAAATTATAACAAACTTTTATTATGTTTTGATTAGTCAATACAATATAAATTTCTGCTTTAGAAATAAGGTTTACAATTTTCTTAGTATTAAATAAATTTTTAACACTTAGTTGTTTAATGTATAATATTAAAGTTTTTGTAACTTTTTTTTACTGTTTCTGTTTTAATTCAATATTATGTGCTGTTTTTATTAGACTGGGATAATACCAACAGTTTTAAATAATATGTGTGCTAATATTAAACCAACATTTTCAAATTCAATAAATTGTCTAAAGTAAGTTAATATGATAAAAATTTTTATATCCAATATTATATTAATTAATAATATATATAAGCTGACAAGCATGATAACAGCACTTAAATACTGCAATAATGCCAGTATTTATTGGTTGTATTTTAGATATTGTATTTGAAAAAAGCATATATATTCTAGTGCTCTTTAATTTTATATTAGTTAGAACATATAATGATACATTATCCAATAGTAATAAAACATGGTGTTTATGCTTGGTTATTTTTCGATCAAACTTTTTAAGCCATTTACTAAAGAGAATTCTTGTCATTTATGTCTTACTATTATAATAATAATAAAACTCATGTTGTTATTTATAATATAATTAATATATAAATATGGGTCAATTAGTACAAAAAAATTGAAAATTGTAACAATATTTTATTGATAATATTTTATAATAATAATAAATTAATATTTCTATTAATAATATTAAAATAATTTAAAATAAAAATATTTTATAACTTTTAATTTAATAAATAATTATAAATATGCAACAAAAATTACTTATATTTTTAATAAAATTTTCAAACCTATTATTTTTGATTTGATCATTCAATCATTTTAATAAGTTTCATATATTAACAAAATTCATATTATAAATATAAAATTGTATGGATTAATTTAAAAAATACCAATTTATTTAAATTTCTATTTAACTTGAAAAAAATCTTAAAATTCGGTTTATTTATCATCTATTTTTGTATATTTGCTTATTGTATCTAATTTATCAAGTTATGATAATACTATTTTTAACTAATTAGATTTTAAAATTAAATTTAAAATATCTCAAACTAATTACAAAAAAAATGTTAAGCAATATATTAATTAATAAAGAAAATTTTAGTGTTTTAACAAGATAATACATTTATTTATACTGCAAATAAAATTATAGAATAATCTTGCAAAAAAAAAATTAAACTATAGATTGGTCAATAATCTTATTCGAATTTAATCTGTAGAAAACATTTAAAAATTAATAAAGAATAATATTCAGAAGTGTAAAAATTCTCCAAAGACTGTAGGAGAATCTAAGATTTAATTTTAATATCTTAAGTTGTAAGCTCAATTACCTGAAGAAATAAAAGAGTTTAGATGTAAATGGAGAGCTAACATATATTAACATATTCTAAAAAAAATTCTATATGCAAAATAAAAAAGAAACAATTCATATGTATTTTTCTTTTGTTCTGTAATAACAAATTCGGACATTACTTACTGACCATACATGATTTGAATTTTTTGTCAATCTTTTTTTCTGTAATTTACTCTCTTTTTTCGTTCCTATATAACTTTTTTAAGTGGGTTTTGCTGAGTATTATACTTTTTAAAAAGTTAAAATGTTAAAAAATAAAAAAAATTTTTTACAAAATTCGAAAATTTTATATTTTAATAATATATTTGTTTAAGTTTTTATTAGATTGTATTTTAGTAATAGTATTTATAAATTATTGACTTGGTATAAACATGTTTGTAATAATTTTGTTACTAAAAACAATAATAAATTGTTTTTATCTAAAAATTTATAGAATAATAAAAATAATATTGATTTATTAATTGTTAAACTTTTTTTGAAACAGTTTTATAAAACAAAACATTAGTATAATTTTGATATCTTTAATTTATTTTATATAAATTAAAATTTATATATTTGTAATTTTTATATAAATATTATTATATAAAATAAAATATTGTTATTATACAATGTATTTTTTTATATTATATTTTATTATTATTAAAGTTTAATGAATATAATCTAATTACTATCTAATATATAGAACCAAAACTAAGAATTTTAGCTAAATGCAATTTATGCTTTTTTTATATATGATTAATCACTTAAACTAATTAAAAACATACTATGCTAATATAAAAAAAAACTTATCTAAAAAAATATCTTTTAAACAATTTCAAATAATATAATACTATTAAAAACCAATTCTATTAACTAATTAACTGTCTTAAATACATCAAATTTGACTTTAGCAAATTCATATTTTTAAAGTAATAGCAAATTAAAGAACATATTATTATTAATGACAAACAAACTCACATAAAAACCAAATATGTTAATGTTAATAAAACCACACTTATCTTTCAGCACAACCATATTATGTTTTAGCTTACTTATAGCTTTGCTAAAAGTATTTATATGCAATAAAATTTCGTTAATCTTGAGATTAAAAGTACTGTTGACATAAAATTATTTTTTACAAACTACTTAAATACAGTAACTAATACACCAATAAAATTAACAATTAAATTAACCAAAATCAATAACTTAGCCAACTTGAATTTCAGAGATATTAGCTAAAAAAAAACCAAAAAATTAACAACAGTTATAAAAAAAGAAGCAAAAGCCATTAAAAGAGAAAACATAGAGAGATTCAAAGAAGCAAAACTTTAGCATAAAATTTAGTACTCACAAAACATAAAGCAAACACCTTAGAAATTTTTAAAAAAAAAGATAAAAAAATCTTACAGTTCATAGCCAAATGACTTATTTCTTGATACTTAAAACAGTATTAACAACTAAAAGTTTTTTATCAGATACAACACTTTCTTAATATATCAGTTTTAATTACAACAGTATTTAAATCAATTTAAAATCCAAATATAACCAAAGCAAATTAGGAACAATAACTAGAATTAAGAAAGTAAAAAATAAAACATGTTTAATTTTCAACTTAAAAAATCATATTATTAATCTTAAAAACAATACAGCCAGAAAAAAAATTGACCAACTTGGTCTTAAACTTATTATAAAATACAATAGTTTTATTTTGATTTACTAAAGAAAAGATTTTAACACTATTTTTATTTATTAAAACTGACCAATAATTCAAAATAGATACAATAAAGTCCAGTTTTTCAAAATAAACAACCACATATTGCCAAATACTAGCAGGCTTTAGCATAATACAGACAATTTCACCAAAAACATTATAAATTGTCTTAATATTAGCAATAGATATATTGTTATGAGTAAACTTAATAAGATATGATGGTAATATTTAGTGCTCAAAATTTGGGTTTTTAAGAAGCTTTTGAGGGTTTTTTTTTGGTAGGCTTGTTTATTGTGTCAGAGTTATTAGTCTTTAAAGATCTGTTTAATTATTATCAATTTACCTATAGAGTTTTTTAGTTATAAGACACAGAAAAATGTTTTGTAGTATTGTAACTTCTTATATGTGAATATTAAATATCTTTTTTGAGTTAACTAGCACAGTTGTTAGGGTTTGGTGGTGTCTTTTTGCTCTTCTGATAAGCTATCAAGATAATGTTAATATTTAAACATAGAGGAAGCTTCCATTTTTTATTAGACTATTACAAAGTTTATTTCTAGACAGTTAATTTTTCTATGTTGTTACTCCATAAGAGAAATAAAATAAAATAAAAAAATAAAATAAAATAAAAAAATAAAATAAAAAATAATATAATATAAAATAAAATAAAATAAAAAAAGATAAATTAGTATTATTAATTACTGTAATCAAAAATAATTAGTTCAGATTATTAAGATTTGAGATATTTATGCTAAGAATATTTGTTCTGAAACAAAAATATAAAACAAAAATTAGTTTGATTTAAATACAAAATAATTGATGACCATGTATTAATAATTTTTGTGTTTTCAAATAAGTTTTTTATTTTTGTAAAATGTAATAATTATAAAGAAAAAGAAAATTAATTTTTGTCTGAATGTCTTTCTAATTTCTACAGCTATTCATTTTTATATATTCTTTTTGTTTTACAGAATTGCTTTTGATTGCTTTGTTATTTTTGTTATTACTTTGTTTTTCTATATTATTGCTAGTTATACTATGTTATAACATATTATTCTATATTATTATACATTATTCTGTGTTTTTTGCATTATCTTGTGTTATTTTATATTATCACATTTTTGGTTATGTTTTTCTCCATAACTTTGAATTGGTTTTTTTATTCAGGTAACAAATCTAAAGACATATTATATAGCATAATAACAGCAGAAAAAAAACCAGTCTTAAAAACTACCAAAAATTTGGCAATTTTAAGAGTGATTAAATAAATAGAACTTGTAAACTCAACTAAAAAGACAGTTTTTAAAGACTTTTGAAAACCAAAATTCATATAAAAGAGCTTTATACTGTCTTTTAACACTAATTTTACATCCAAAAAACCATGTATAGACTGAAAAACAGTCTTAACATAAACCAATTTAATCTTAAAAGTACAAAAACAAACTTATTAAAAAAGTTTAACTATATGCTTTAGCAGATTTAACTATTATTATTTAACATATTAAAAACTACAAAATAACAATAAAAAAAATAAAATTGTACCAAATTCATTAATCTTGTAATTAAAAAAACAGTTTAATAGCAAAAAAAAAATTGATCAACTTATCAAGAAAATTGAAACATATTTTGTTAATTGACAACCAAAATATTAGTTATTATAAAAACAAAACCAAAAAATTATATTATTATTTAATAATAGCCAAATCAACAATTAAATTGTTATTATTGTAAAATTTTCAAATATTAAAAACATAATTGCAAAAAATACAAAAAGATCAGCAAAAACAAAGTAATTAATATTATTTTTTTTAGTAATATTAATTATATAACTTACTATTATTTATCTATTATTATTTAAGACTTTAGTCTACTTATAATTAGTTTATTTTATAATAACTACAACAATATTATCAATTACTTTTAATTTAAAATTATTAACTATTAGTAAAGAAATTGGCTTAATCTAATCAATTTATACTATATAATTACTTTTATATTAGCAATAACAGATTTGGTTTTAATAATTAATTGGTATTTTACAATAATAATTAATAGTTACTTAGATACTTTTATACTTAATTTAGTTATTTTATAATACCAAAAGACTAGAATATTTATTATACTATATTTTTAAAAAATAGAGCTACAATATAATAGCAATATTTTTTTATAATAATATTACAATTCTATTAACAAAAATTGCTAAAAATGCCAATATTTTAAACATATTTTTATTTGAATTTAAAGCCAATAAATTACTATTTTCATATATTAATATTGTTATTCTAGAATAAAATACAATCACAACAATATATACTAAAGTCAAAGTCAAAGAAAAATCAATTTAATTAACTTTAGATAGTAAATTTACTAAAAAAATTACCAATTGATATAAAAATTAAAATAAAATATAAACTAATCTTAAACAGTAATTGTTATTACTGATAATATAAAAAAAAATATTAATTGAAAAAATTGACTATTTTTATTATTATTAATAAAATTATTATTCTAATTAAAATTTTAATCATAAATACATTGTTATAGTTTAAAAATTTAGCAAAAAAATTATAAAATAATATAAATTATCTAATCATAATATAACACAGTAATAATTCTAAAAAAGTAATAATTAATATAATGACAAGTACTATCTTATAATAATAGCAAGCACCAGTTTACAATAGCAGCCAATACCAACTGGTGATAATAGCAAACACCAGATTAAAATACCAAAAAGAAAGTATTATAATATGTTTTCTTGTAGAACTACAAACATATATATATACAATAGCTTTAATATTAAGAAAAATGATATTATTTCACAAGTCATAAAAACAAATCATAAAAACAAGTTATCAAACAATTTATTTAACAGTTTCACTTTAATGATTTTCTAATCTTTACTTTTTAAAATAAATATCCACAAAAATCTTTAATCAAAAAAAATTGAAAAAAATATTGAAAACTGAATGATCATAACTCAAAGTATTAAAAAATTTACTTGTATTATTTATTGAATGAAATTATTATTTATCAGGTGAATCCCTTAGAAAAATAATCTCTAATCAAAATTATTTATATTGTTATTAATTAATAAAAACTTTATTGTGAGAATTAAAAAAAGCACTAAAAAACATTAACATTCCATGCTTTTTCATTAGAAAAACACATTAGACAATTGCAAAAATAGCTTCAGAGAAGACTTCAAACAGTAAGTAGAATTTAGTTTAGCCTCTAAAAAAGAGTATATAAACACACACAACAATCAAAAATTGAAAAATAACTTACATTGTAATATTAAAAAGAAAGTCTTCAGTATAACAGTAATATTATCACACAAATAGGATTGAGAAACTTACAAAAAATTAATTAGAATTAAAATAAAATATTAGTAATTAAATATATTAAGAAAACCATTTCATAATAATATACTAATATTAAGTTTTTATCAAGAATAATTGGCTTTTTAAAACCAATGCAAACCTAAATTAAGAAATCCAAGAATTGAAAATTTTATATTAAAGACAATATATTAAAGTATTTGTTATTTGTAGTATTTTTAATAAATAATTTAAAAAATTCCAGTTTTTAAATTCTAAAAAAAAGAAATTATTTACTAAGACACATATAATGTTTAATTTTTAATTTAATTGAACTAAAAAAACAGAACAATAATTATTCAAAACATTTACACTATAATTATTATTATTATGGCTTAAAAATATCAATTAACAATTTATATTAATAAATAAACAAATTAATAGCTAGTATATTATCAAAAAAAATATAAAACTTGTATTTATTATTACTATAAAGCCTATTACAGACAACAATTTAACAGTTTTAAACAAAATAGAAAATAAAACAACATTTTATGTCTTATCTGTGAAAAATTACTACTTAAAAAATACAATTAAATTAATATTATAATAAAAAAAAGTCTGTAATTAAACCTATTAATATGCTCTTTCTATCTCTAAAAAAATAAAATAAATAAAATTATTTACAGTAGCTTATAATAATGTTCTTAATAAATTCTATTATTATTTACATAATGCTAAAATAATTTATAAATTAGCAATAATTTTAATTAATAAAAGATCTTAAAAAGATGTTTGATCAATAAAAAAAGCAAATACATTAAATATATTATAAAACTAGCTAGTTTAAACTATAAAAATAAAGTAAAACTTTATTATTTAACTTTTAATTATGTTTATTTTTCTAAAAAAACCCAAATTCAATAATTAAAACAAATAAATATTTAATTTTATAAAGAATATATCATGCTTTGTAATAATTAATAATGTTTTAAATGTTATACTTTTAGCATACTATTATTTATTTAAAATAATTAGGAAAAAACCGAATTTAAAGCATAAGAAAAACAGCCCGAAATTTTAACAATTCCAATCTATTTTGTTAAAAACTAATCTGCTTTACTATTTAAATACTTCGACAATAATAAACAAAAAATCAAGCCAAAAAAGTCCACAAAATCGATGCAAAATATGATTTTTAATATTCAAGAAAAAATATTCTTATTTTAAAACCAAAATTACTCATAAAAATTAATTTTAAAATTGCTTTTAAAATTTTATTAAAAACAATAATACAAATTGCTTCTTAATTATTATTAGCAAGCAAAAACATTAATATTAAAAAAATTATAAATACAGAATATATTGGAAATCTTATAATGATGCTTCAAAATAAAACAAAAAAATTTTCAATGTTAAATATGCTGAAAAAATTGCTTAAGTTATTTATTTATTTTTAATTAATATTTTGGGTTTGCAATTAATTAAAAACAGAAATAAATTAAGCAAAAATAAAAAAAAAATTCAAGATTTTGGATCAACTAAATAATTTATAGTTTCAGTAAATATAGTTTTTAATATACAAAACAAATTTTACTAAATTTTTAGATTACTAAAAACAATTATTATTTTATCTTTTAAAAAAATTCATAAAGTATACATCTGCTTAATACTTATTATTACTTAACAAATTTGCAAAAAATATAGAATTTTAATTTCAAATATTTATTTGTTTAAAAAAATTAAAAAATTCAATATTATCTTTTATAATTTTAATAATTATTTTATTATTTTAGATAATTATTAGAAATCAAAATTATTTATAGTAATATTTTTTAACAAAAATTACTACAAAAAGTTTCAAATTTCACAGAAATAATTAAATATTTTTTTTCAAAATTTAATTTTACTTTTACCAATTACAGAATATGCTAACATATTTGCAAAAAACAACAACTTTAAAAAAACTAATTTGGTTTAATACCAAATCTACACTAAAAATACAAAACTTAAAAACAACTAATTTATTAAGTTTTATTAAAAAGTTACTAATTTATTAAAAAAAATATACAATAGATGTTTAATAATAAATTTATTTAATTATCAATGAATTTATAAATCTTACCAATAGTTTTTTTTTATTAATATTTAATGAGTAAGATCCAAATACTGTCTAGTATAATATATTATACAAATAATCTAAATTAAATATAAATTTGCCTTTTTTACATGTAACCAGCCATTCAAATTAACCAGAATAATACTAAGCATTTATATAAACAAAGACTGGATCTTTAATATCTAAAAAAAATAAACAAAATTTACACAAATCAAAACTAACACCAAATGCTTTAGTAATACTAAATAATTTGACCATATTAGCACAAAACACTAAAGACAATCCAAAAACCAAAATTAAAGCTAAATCATTATATAGTATCAGCCTATTTTGTTCTATAAAAACACAATATTTAATACAAGCAGACCAAATCTCATTTCTAAAAGCAAGACAAAAATTTTACACAAAGTTTACAATTATCTAACACACAACTTTGGAACCTCCAAAGACAAAAACAGTTTCTTAAAGCCAATCACTAAAAACAAAGCCCTTGTAAAAAGTCATACGTATTGTAGTATTTAAAGCACAGGAAAACAACAACTAATACACACACAAAAAAGAATAAGAATAACCAGAAAACACCTTCTAAACAGCTACATATATGTCCAATAATTGACAGTAAACAGATTTATCAACTGTACAAAAAAAAACATAATTTGAAATCTTAACACTATTACAATACAAAAATAATACACTGAAATAATGTTTATCATACAAATACTTTCAAATAACAATAAACAGCCAATAGTACAAAGCTTTTATAAAGTATGTATAAGTGTCAACAGTAAATTTACTAGTAAAACCAGCAGTCATATGCAAATTAAAATATTATACTATAGATAAATTAAGCCAATTGATGTCTAAGAACAAGCTACCAGCCAGAATCTTAGAATTGAAACTAATTTCTCAATGTATACAATAAACAGACTGAATGATTCCACAAACAAAATGTCTAGAATTACCAAAAACAATACCACTCTTAACCATAATATAATATTGTTTCAATCAAGAGGAAAAATACCAGGAAGAAAGAAAAACATTATTAATAAGCATATTAGTACATATGTTACTCAAAATACCTAAGTGACTTTTTACTTTGTGCCAGCTAATATTTAAATTTTTTCTATGAATAACATTCACAATGTGCTAATATTTAACCCAATACTAATTCCAAAAATCTGGATATGTTAAATGCAATTCTAATATGCACATATTCAAAGCAACTTAACTGTTCATAAAAAAGTGAACTTAACTAAAAAAAAGAACACACTCATAATCTAATGCAATAGTCTACAGTTCTACCAAAGTAAAAAACATCAAACCAGAAATCCTAACACCCAAACTAAAGTTTATGTTTTCAAAAAAAACTGTCATATCAGCTTTTATGCTAACTTTCTTCAAGTCCTTCAAAGATTTATCTGTATAAATTGAACTAGCATTAATATTTAATAAATAATTATAAGCAAACTTAAACTTATAAGACTTAAGAACATTTGAAAGGCCAAAAACATTCAAAAAAAAAAGCATGTAGGAAAAGAAGCTATACTATTGAAAAAGTTAACAGAAAGTCTAAACCAATTAGGAATAAGGCCACATAGATCCAATTTTTTCCCAATACTTAAAAGTTTTCTAATTAAAAATAGCACTATTTTTACTACAAAACTGGTCCATGAAAGCAATGTCATACTACTGAAGTAAAAAGAGAAACTTAAAAAATTTTGACTTGTCAAGAACAGTCAACATAGAAGTTTTACTATAAAGATAGAAAAAATTGTTTATTAGACCATCCAGAGATAAATTGCACTCAAAAAAAATACAAATTACACTTACCAAAATATTATTAGAGAGATTAATCTTAATATAAGCTGAGAAAACTAAAAAATAAAGTGAATACTAAAACAAAACTTGCAAATTATAAGACCTGTATGAAAACAAATAATTCAGAATCCTAATAAAGTTTGCAAAATACATAATAGAAGCCACTTTGTTTTTAGCCTGAATTTGCTTAAAAGTTTTCAAATCATACAAATATGGATAATAAAGTGCATTACTAGGAAAATTGAGAGGCAGACTAGACTTCAATTTTAAGTTCTATAAATCAAAACATTCTATTTATTACACATATTAATAGAAATAAAGCTGAATTGTGTTCTATAGCTAACAATAGAATAAAAAACTATTAATGCCAAATATAAAAGCTGCTTATCTGAAATAATCTTTCTCAAAACAAGATTAACAAAAAACTGAACATCTGAACTTGTTTTAGTTAAGCTAAACTTTAACAAACTCTTAGTAAATAGAAAGATACCCAAGTAGCAATAAAATTTACCCTTTTTAGCAATAAAAATAAGCAAACTGTTAATTAACAAGAAAAAACATTCAACTCTGCAATTGATAGAAATGGCTATTATTTTGTTATTATTAACTAAAATGTTATTGATCCAAAAAAATTTATTAATAATGTTGAGAATATATTGGATAGCAATTTAACTGCTATTAACTTAAATTATATTATTGACAAAAGTATCAGCAGTGAAAAAAATGTCAATTCAGTCTGAAAATCTGAACAACCAGTTCTGATAACAAAATGAGAATTCAATTTATATTTATATATACTTTCTTGTCTCTTAATTTTACACAAATGAGAATCATAAAATATGTATCAAAAAAAAAGTGAAAACACTTTTTTCTAATTTAAACTATTATATATTCAATATCCATCTGTTAATCTGAAATCAGTTATAACTTTGTTGACATAATTATTGTGAATACTGCCAAAAAATTTAATAAATTTGCCACAAATTTTTATCCTAACCAAGTTTTTTCTAAGATGTTTCTACTCAACAGAATCATAAGCTTTCTATATGTTTTACAAAACCAGTCAAAGTTTATAGTTCTTTTCCAAGGTGTCTTTATTCATTAAACTAATAACAAAAATAGGAGATTAAATTGTCGTACTCTTTAAAACTGAAAAATTGTTTTTACAGAAAACATCAAAAGTGCTATATGTC
This sequence comes from Geosiphon pyriformis, assembly GCA_016748015.1. NCBI lineage: Eukaryota > Fungi > Glomeromycota > Glomeromycetes > Archaeosporales > Geosiphonaceae > Geosiphon > Geosiphon pyriformis. Next base: position 165,258 of record JAAOMT010000098.1, on the reverse strand, counting down.
AGAGAAATTCTGTTAGAGAAAATCTTAAAAAGCATTTTATGAATTGTCTTAATTAAAACAATAAGTCTGGTATTCATAAGAATGCTTTTCTACTTATACAGCTTGAAAATCATTGAGATCCAAGCTTTTCTCCAATCATTGAGCACTAATTTACAAGACAAACAAGAATTTAAAAGCACCAAGAACATATTCAAAACCAATCTGTTATATTGTTTTTAAAGCTTATTTGAGATGCCAAAAAAACCAGCAGCTTTGCCATTAGGCAAATTAAAAACCACACTAAGCAATTTATCAAAACTAATTAGACATATTACATTCGAGAAAGCATCATTAAAACATATTTCAATGGTTGATATTAATAAAACCACTTACCAGAAAGATCAATAACTATCTCATACTTCCTAGTCCAGCCCTCTATAATTATATTTACTTTGTTTTTAACCAGATCAGACTCCAGAATTAGTTTATTATCAACAATTAGATAGTTTAACGCTACTTTACAAAAAAAACATTCCAATACACTTCTAATAATATGACTCTTGTTCACTTTAAAATCTTTTATTCTCTTATTAATTGCTAATTTAATCTGAAACTTTTTAGCATGCTTTAATTTCAACATCTTAGACAAATAATAAGTCTTCTTAACCCTAGCTAAAACTGATCTAATGGCATTAAAATAAGACCCCAAAAGAAAAAAAAATTTCACTACAGAAGCATTAACAGTATCAAGACCATCTTATATATCAATTAATAACACAAACTTATCACAAAAAATCAGATAAAAGGCTTTAACAATTTTAGACACCAAAAGTTTCAGTCTGTGAAATCTGGACAATTTCTTAATAAAAATATTGTTATAGTCTTTGAACCATATTTTTTTAAAAGTTTTATTAGCTAATAGAAACAATATTTTATGAACAGCATCCTATATTGCATTCAGATCCAAAGACCCCTTAAATATTATAAACTTATCAGAAAACATAGCAGTATTAGCTACTGTAGCTTTTTTGAACTTGGTTTACTTGATATTATTAACACTTCTGAAATTGAACTTTTAACAATTTCTATTTACTTGCTTGTAAAGAAAGTTTAACTGCACATTTAATAAACTACCCAAACTTACTAACAAAGAATTAATTAATCTTAAATAGAAGCATTTCTTGAAATTAGCACATTTGCACAAATTATCTTCATTGAAGTTTCTATTTAAGATAATAAAAAAGCACTCATTCACAGCTTTTGCAATCAAAGAGTTGATTTCACTAACTTGAAACAAACATACAGCTAAAATGGCACTAGTGTATGGCTCCAAAATTGAAACAGACAACTTATTTTTGAAAAGCAGTCTAATAAACAAGAACTAACCAACAACTTCTGAAATTTTGTACACATATTTTGCCAAATTAATGTTTATAATAATCACAATACCAGAACTCAAATAACCAGACTCCATAATAAAAATAAATACTTGGATATTATCAAATTTGTTTATGATTTACAGACAAATCCTATTTTTTAAATTTGTTTTAGTAATAATTAAAATTAAATTGTTTATATTTTTATGCTAACAAATAACATCAGCTTACTTAACAAGATTGTTTATATCTTTAATATTACATATAGCCATCTTTTAAATAAAATTAGTTATTGAGAAAAACAAGTGCTAGAGCCCAAACCAGCTTTGTTCATTCTGGTTAATAGACTCATAACTATGTTTGACAAATTGTTTAAAGTTTTTTTTAATTTTGAAACAACTAAAAGATTAATATTTATTACTTCTATAATAGTCTCAACACTAATGGGTATACTTAAGTTTTCACTTATTACTATATTCACTTCTTGATTTTGTGATAAAGGTGTCATCAATGGCTAACATCCAAGACTAAACTAAGAAACTATTGATTCAAATACATCTAACTTCTTAGCCAACTTAACAATTTGCTTTATAAGACTGTCAAAACTGCATTCAAAAGTAGCAAATCTATTGTCTAATTCTACAAATACCAATAAGGTAGGCTTTATTTCTAAAAAGGAACCAAAATTAACAAAACCATTTTGTGCAGAAAAAAAATAGAAAGAAAATCCACCAACAATTTTGGTCCAAAAGATACTACCAAAAAAAACAGGACAAACAATTGGCACTGAACATTTAGCATAGATGGATGCCAGTCTGCTTTTATCTTTTTTTGATAATATTCTATGAGATAGACCACCAGAAAAAGTTTTTTTATTTGTAGAACAGCCCAATAATATATAACCAAATTTCTTATACTTAGCACACTTAGAAAAACTCAAATGTTATCAATATAAATTGACATCCTTAAGTATTAATATGATTTTTACAATAGCATCCAATAATTTAGCAGAATTAAAGCTAACAGTAGCAAATCTGGCTTGAATATATAAAACTAGATAATAATTGATAACATATGTTTTTTTACTAATAGAATTAATAAAGTTTTATATGTTATAAACATTAGTTTCTATTGGTAAAATGTAGAGCAGTGGTCTATAATAATCTCTTGTGTCTTATATTTTCTTGTTCAAATTAGCCTTGACAATTTACATAGCATCTTTTTTAATTAAAACAGACTATTTAGTTGTAATCAAATTAGCATAATCTAAATACTTAAATTCTATCACAGCTTTTTACTATAGCTTCACCAATTACATATTGATTGACTTAATCACTCTAAACTCAGATAGTGTAATGTATACAGTCTTAGTCAACATTCTAATTGAAATTTTTTTTACAACTACAGTCTGATCTGAATGCTTAAGAAATTTTTTGAGATTAATATTTATTAAAATTTTTACTATTTTTGTCATATTAAAAGTAAATATTGCTTTGATAATCCCAGCAAATTTTAAAAGAGTAAAAACTCTTCCAAAACCATTGACTTTTGAAAATAATCTGCTAACTACTGCAAGCTTTTCTTAAGAAAACTTCCTAAATACTTTATCTAAATCAATATCTAAAGTAAATGACTTTTTAATGGGAACAACAACTAAATTCTTCAAGAAAAAAAGAAGAATCAATAAGATATCTAACAGAATATTATTATTATTACCATCACTCAAAAAATTTATTTTGTTTAATGGTTTTTTCAATGTCTTTTTGGTTTTAATATACAAGCTTTTTGATATTTAATTGGCATTTTTGCCAACAAAAGTGGTCCCATTACCATAATCAAAACTGGTTTCCTCAATCAGACACTTCTTTTTCATGTCAATACTATCAGATTCAATGGTATTACCAGTTTTTAAATTCCAAAAACAATCATTCAATATTTTAGCAGAAACTTCCTTAGTCTTAACATTATCTTTCAAAGTACTATCTTTTCTCTTCTTTCTTGACAGCACAGATTTGAAACTATCAGCTAAACTGAAATTTTTAACAGTCTTTTTTATAATAGCAATACTAAAACCAACAATAGTTTTATAATTAAGCAAAAATGATTTAAATTTATCATACTGAATAGTAAAAAACTTTTTTTAAAAAACTTTTTTGACTTTTTTTAGAAATTTTGGGTAAAGGAAAGCTTAATAGTTTTTGTTAAAAAAAAAAAAATTATTTTTGTGTTAAATATTGTTAATTAAATAATGTTATAATTAAAAATGCTTATCTTTTATCTAAAATTAATAATATATTAGATGCTTTTAGAAGATTAAAATATTTTTCAACATTAAATCTGAAAAGTAAATACTAAAAATTATAATAAATTCTAAAGATTATCTAAAAACAGCTTTTATTATTCAAGAAAAAAATTATAAATTTAATGTAATATATTTTAAATTATATAATATACAAGCAATATTTTAATAATTTATGAATGTTGTCTATGCTGAACTTTTTTAAAAATTAATAATTATTTATTTTAATAATTTTTTTTTTTTTACATTTCACAAGTGAGGTCTAAACACTACCTAGTATAATATATCAATTAACTGATCTAAACTAGACATAAATTATGCATTTTCTACACACAACCAGCCACTTGGGCCAGTCAAGACCACACTAAACACCTATATGTACCAAGACTGAGTCTCCAACACTTGTAAAAAACAAACAAGATTTACAGAAACCAAAACCAATATCAATTGTCTTAGCAATATCCAGCAACCTAACAACACTTGCAGAAAGCAATGCAAACAGCCCTAAAATTGAAACTAAAGCCAAACCGTCATAAGGTATCATTCTACTTTTTTTTATGCAGGCACAATGCTTAGCATGAACCAACCAAATCTTATCCCTAAAGGCAAAACATAAGTTACACACAAACTCCACAACCTTTTGACTAGTTATTTTGGCATCTTCAAAGACAGACACAGCTTTCTGAAGCCAATTCTTAAAAACAAAGTCCTTGCAAAGAGCCATACAAACCGTGACATTTGAAGCACAGAAAGATAAAAATTAAGAAACATTTAAAGAGGAGATAGAAAGACCAGAAAAAAGGCCCCAAGCAACAATGTGAGCATCTAACAAGTGACAACAAACAGAATTATTTACTGCACAAGAAAAAGCATGGTCAAAAATCTTGCCCTTGCCACAATACAAACACAATACACTGGAATAGCATCTGTTATACAATCACTTCCAAACAGTAACTGGCAGCCAATGGTGTAAAGCTTTTATGAAATATGTGCAAACACCAGTTATGAATTTACTAGTGAAGCCAGCAGCCATGTGCAAGTCTGAATGCCACACCAATGATGAACTAAACCAATCAACATCTGAACACAGACTGCTATCCAAAATCCTAGAACCTGAACTGATCTCTCAGCATGCACAATGAATAGACTGAAAGACCCCACAAACAAAATATCTAGAATTATTAAAAACAACATTCTCATCAGCTAAAATATAACATTTTTTTACATGCAGAACAAGACACCAGGGAGAAAGAGACATTGTATCGGCAAGTGCATTAGCAAATTCATTGCCCATAACACCTGAATGACCCTGTACTTTGTGCCAGCTAACACTCAAATCTTTTTTTTTAATAATGTTCACAATGTGCTAATGCTCAACCCAACAGCAATTCCTAAAATCTGAATAAACTATACCTAATTCTGATTTGCAAGCATCCAAAACAACCTGACTGTCCGAATAAACACCAACCAAGCTATTAGGAGAGACACACTCAAAAGCCAACACAATGGCCTGCAATTCAGCCAAAGTAAAAGACATCAAACCAGAAACTTTGATCTCCAAACCCAAGCTTATATCTTCAAAAAAAACCATAGCACCAGCTCTTATGTCAACACTCCCCAAGCTCTTCAGAGATCCATGTGTATAAACAAAAATGCTGTCAGTTTTGAGACCTAGCAACTGATTATAAATCAGTTCAAACTTACTAGATTCCAAAATATCCAAATACTCAGTACCAATTACAGATGAAAAATGTGTAGGGAAAGAGACTACACTATCAAGAAAGTTAATAAAAAGCCTAAACCATTTAGGAACAGGGCCATATGAGTCCAGTTTTTTCCAATGCTTGAATGTTCTCTAATCAAAAACAGTTCCACTCTTATAGCAAAGTTGTTCAACAAAAGCAACACCATATCTTTGAAAAGATAGAAGAAATCTAAAGTAATCAGACCTACCAAAAACAGATAACATGGGAGTACTACCATAAAAATGGAAAAAATTGGTCACTTGACCACTCAAAAACAGACCGCATTCAAAAAAAATATGAACCACACCTGCCAAAAAATTATTAGAAGCACTGACTCTGATATGAATTGGGGATGCCAAAAAGTGGAATGGGCTCCAAAACAGAACTTGCAAGTCATGAGACCTGTATAAAAACAAACAACCCAAAATCTCAACAGAGTTTACAAAGTACACAACAGAAGCAACTTTGCTTTCAGCTTGGATTTGCTTGAAAGTTTTTAAGCCATACAATAAGGGATGACAAAACACGTCATTGGGAAAATTGAGAGATAGACCAGACTTCAGTTTTAAGCTTCTACAAATCAAAGAATCTCACTTATTACACATATTGATAGGAACAAAACTGAACTGTTTCCTGTAGCTGACAATAAGATGTAGAACTGCTGACACAAGATACGAAAACTGCTTATCAGAAATAGCTTTCTTTAGAACCAGATTGGCAAAAAATCTGATATCAGTATCTGCTTTAGTCAAGCTAGGCCTTGACAGACCCTCAGTCAACAAAAAAATTTCCAGGTAGTAATGAGACTCTCTTTTCTTGGCAATAGAAATAGGCAAGCCACTGATAGACAACTTAAGACTTGCCACTTTGCAATTAATAGAAATTGCCACAGTTTTGTCATTGTTAATAGAAATATTATTGATTTAAAAAAATTCACTAGCAACATCGAAAATGTGTTGGGTTGCAGTTTGGCTGTTACCAATCTAGATTGTGTTATCAACAAAAACACCACCAGTAAAAAAAGACATTAATCCAGTTTGAAATTCCAAATAACCAATTCTGGCAATAAAGTAAGAGTTCATTCTATATTCATATATGCTTTCCTGTCTTTTGACTTTACACAAAAGAGGATCATAAAATATATACCAAAAAAGCAATGAGAACACTTTCCTCTAATCCAAACCATTATGTACTTGATATTCATCTGTCAAACCAAAATTTGTTATTACTCTATTAATATGGCCATTATAAATGTCACCAAAAAATCTAATGAACTTGTCGCACATCTTTATTTTGACCAAACTGTTCTTAAGATGCTTCTACTTAACAGAATTGTAGATCTTTTGCATGTTCTACAAGACCAACCAGAGTCCATGGTTTTTTTTCAAAGCATTCTCAATAATAGAACCAATGACAAAAATAGGAGATTGCATTATCGTACTCTTAAGAACCAAGAAATTGTCCTTACATAAAACATCAAAAGAGCTATATGCCAAAGAAATCTTGTCCAAAAGAATCTTGAAAAAGATTTTGTGAACAGTTTCGACCAAAGCAATAGGTCTGATGTTTATAAAAACTTCTTTTCACTCATATGGTTTAGGAATCATCAAGACCCAAGCTTTTTTCCAAGCACCAAGCACTGACTTACTAGACAAACAGAAGTTTAAAAACACCAAAAGCATATCAAAACCAATTTGTTACAATGTTTCCAAAGCTCATTTAACACCCCAGAAAGATTGACAGCTTTGCCATCAGGCAGATTAGAAATCACCCCAAGTAGCTTATCAAAATTAACTAAATACATCACATTTGAAAAAGCATCATCAAAAACATACTCCAAAGGCTGATATTGATGTGACCAATCATCAAAAAAATCCCCTACCACATTACGTTTTCTGGTCCAGCCTTCCATAATTATATCAATTTTGGTTTTAACTAAGTTAGACTCCAGAATTAGTTCATTCTCAACTACTAGATGATTCAAAACCACCTTTCAAAAAAGGCACTTCAGCACGCTCCTGATTGTGCTACTTTTGTTGGTTGCAAAATTTTCTATTCGACTATTAACAGCTGACCTTATCTGCAACTTTTCAGCTTGCAAAGACTCAGCAAGCTTGGAGACACGATATGTCTTTCACACACTGAAAAGAGCTGAGTGCATACAATCAAAACCCGCACTAAAGGTCACAATTTTCTGCACAATTGAAGCCCTAATATTGTCCAAAAAATCTCAGTATTTCATAAAAAGAGCAAACCTATCAATATCTTCCTCATGAAAAGCCTTAGCAATTTTCGAGACCAAAAGCTCCAGCTTATAAAACTTAGAAAATTCTTTGGTAAAAACACTATTATAACTCTTAGACCATTTCTTCCTGAATATTTTGTTAGCTGACAGTGTTATAATTTTGTGAATTGTATTCCACATCATGTCCAAGTCCAAGAATTGTGCAGAAATAATAAAACCATCAGAGAGCATGGCAGTATTGGCTGTCATAGCTTCTTTAAACTCGCCCCACTTAGCATTATTAGCATCTTTAAAATCAAACTTCCAGCAATTCTTATTTGCTTGCCTATGAAAAGAGTTCAACTAAGTGTCTAGTAAACTACCCAAACTCACAGATACAGAAACAGCTTAATGATCAGTGTCAAAGTAATCGCAAACATCCATAATATTGTGATCAACTATTGCACTGACCAAATTTGATAAAACCAATACAAAATCAATTGTTTTATCTACACTCTTTGAATTTCTTTATGTGAAACTCTTTATGACCAAACTATTCACCAAAGAATTGATCAGCCCCAAATTAACACATTTCTTAAAACTAGCACTTCTTTTTAAACTATCTTCATTGAAGTCACCACCAAAGATGATAAAAGAAGATCTATTAGCAGCTTTTGCAATAAGAGAGTTGATTCTCCCAGTCTGTAAAAACCGAACTATAGACAAAGCACCAACATACAGCCCTAAGACAGACACAGAAAGTTTATTTTTGAAAAGCAATCTAATGGATAGAAGCCAACTAGACATTTCAGAAATCTTGCATACATGTTTTGCCAAAAAAAAGTCCATGACAACTATAACACCAGTACCCAAATACTCAAAATTCAAACCAGAAGTGAACATACAGACACCTTTAAATTTGCCAGCAATCCACGGATGGACTTTATCTTTTAATTTAGTCTCAGTAAAGATCAAAATTAAGTTGCCCATATTCTTATACCAATGAATAACATTTTTCTGCTTGGCAAGAATGTTGATGTCCTGAACATTACATGTAGCTATTTTCCAGATCAAATTACTCATTGAGATAAAGAGGGTAACAAAGAACCCAAACTGGCACACAAATAATCTAACTTTGTCAAAACTGAACTAACAGAAGTCTCAAGAGCCACCAACTTAGATTCCAAATTGCCAATCTTGGTTGTAAAAACTTTTGAACTACTCAAACCCAATGTTAAGACACTAAGAAAAGCAGAAAAAGAGGATGAAAATACCAACTCAAAATCATCCATAACTATATCCAAAACCAAATCTTCCTTGGAGGTAATCAAATTATCTGAGATTATAGGAAGGAAGCTGAAGCTTACGGCACCAATTTTATGTTGCTGAGTTTGTGCACAATGCCAGAAACTTGGTTGGTTAACAGCTTCAAGAATCATTCCAAAGAGGCCAAATGTGTATTCAAAGACAAATTGTCAACCAAGACAGAAGTGAGACCATTATTCAAACCTGAGGTGCCAAAAAAAAAGAAACCAAAACCAGAAGCAAAGTGAAGACCATCAGAAGAACCAGCAAGTGAGACCACCTGGGCCCAAAATTTACTACCAAAGGCAGCAGAGTGGAATATTGGAACACTTTTTTTCTTATACAACTTAGCCAACTGAAGACAACATTCATTAAATGCAATTTTTTTAAATATTCTTAAAGGCTTAAAGGCGGATGCAACAGTTGCATTACATTTCAGAGCAGAATGACCAAAATTCCCATATTTTTCACACTAAACCAGATTCATCTTTGCCCAAGAAAGTTTAATGCCACCAAGAATCGGCTTCATGCAAAAAACAGATTCCAAATCATTATCAAATTCAAAACCAACTACAGCATAGTAAATTTTATTACCAGTTTTCAAAGATCTGTTTATGACACAAGTTTTTCCACCAGCCCTCTCCAAAAGAGTCCCAAAATCATGTGCCATTGTTCTCACTGGCAAAGTAAACAAAAGTGTTCTGAACTGATCTCTTAATGCTCAAGTCTCACAATCTTCTACTGTTTTAACTACACATACAGAATCCTTACCAATCAGAAATGACCACTTAAAGGTTAACAAATTAGCTTGGTCCAATTCAGCAAACTCCATCACAGCTTTTTGCCACATTCCAATCAGTTGAATTTTGATTAACCTAATTTTCCCAAATTCAGATACTACAGCAATGATTATATCTTTAAGTGTGTTCATGGAAATTTCCTTAATTATCATAGTCTGATCTGATCTTATTCCTTGTCTTTTTAGATTACTGTTTATGTTGATCCTTTTTTTTCTAGCCAATGATACAGCCATTTTCATGCTTTTTTCTGAAGTAAATGTCAATCAAATAATTTCTTCAAATTTTGAAAGAGTAGTGGCTCCCCAAAACCATTGATAGTTGAAAAAATTTTTCTAATAATTTGGGTTTTTGCTATCACCAATTTCCCTTCTACAGCTAAGAGATTAATGTTCAAAGCAAATGATTGCCTAACTGAGACCTTTATCTGAGTTTTGACAATTTTGAGATCAACCCACTTCTTATCCAGAGAGATAGAGAGGTAAAAAAGAAGAGACACTTTTTTTTTATTGTTTATGTTAAAGTTAGGAGAACCAAATAGGGAACCAAAAGCAACACCAGTATTAACACACTTTGTTTTAGAAGTGTTGGCAGCTGAATTCAGAAGAGACCCAACATTAATACTAGTTATAATAGAAACTTTTTCATCACCAGACAGACTATTCACATTAGAAAACACATTTTTACTAGGCTCAGACTTGTTCAGAGAGATATCTTTTTCATCACCAGAATGTTTAATATTCCCAAGCACAACCTTTTTCTTCTGTGAAAAGAAGCCACCTGCAAGACCATAAAAAGCACTCTTTGATGCCTTTTTTTTAGATATGTTGCTATTAGAAGTAGCTTTTAGATTCACGAAAAATGGGTTATTAGAAAAAAAAATTGTGAAATACTAACAAGGAAAATACAATAAAAAACTTTTTTTTCAGAAAAGCACTTTTTGAGAATTTGTGAATGTAAGAAAAAAAGAAGTTTTTTTCTTCTTAATATTTTTTTTTTTTTTTAATAATATTAATATCTATTTATTATTATTTAAAGCTCATTTAATTTACTTGTAAGAAGTTTTTTAATGATTATAAAAAGTAATTATTAATTAATAATAATATTCAATAATTTAATAAAATAATAAATAATAATTTAAAATAATAATATATACTAATTGTTAATAAAAAATATATAAAATAATTTTATGTTAATTAATAATTTTATTTTTTATTAATAATAATATATAATTTAATATTAATTATTTTTTTATTGTTTCTAAAAATTATTATTAATATTTTTTAAAAACTTAATAATAAATTAAAAAAATTTGATTGTTTTTAAATATGTTTAAAAATATATTAAAATATATATAAATAATGTAAAAATATATTAAATTATTAATTTTATATTATTGTTAATTATAAAAAATCATAATAAATTATTTTTTTTTTATTACATTTAATGAGTGAGATCCAAACATGACTTAAGACTATATATCATATAAATAATCTAAACTAGAAGCAAATCATGCTTTTTCTACAAGTGACCAGCCATTCAAGCTAATCAAAACAATACTACGTACCTATCCTAATAGAAACAAAATCCCCTATACCTGAAAAAAACAAACAAGGTTTATAAAAACTGAAACCAATACCAAAAGCTTCAACAACACCCAACAACCTGATCACACCAGCCGAAAGCACCATAGGTAAACCAGAAACCAGGGCAGGAATGGAACCATTATGAAGAATAAGTCTATTTCTCTCCATAAAAGCTTAGTGTTTAGCACAGACCAGCCAAAACTTATCATGAAATGCAAAGCAAAACTTGCACACAAAACACACAATATTCGAAGCTACAATCTTAGCATTCTTAAAGACCAAAAAAAATTCACAGTACCAATCATCGAAAACAAAACCCTTATACAAAGTAATACTAATAGTAGTATCAGAAAAACAAGAGGACAACAACTATGAGATATACGAAGTAGAGCGAAAGAGACCAGACCACATTTCCCAAAAAGATGCATGAACATTCAACAACTGAGCACAACCAGCAGCATCAAAAGGACAAACAAAGACATGATCCAAGAATTCCACATCATCACAGAACAAACACACTACACTGGGGTAGCATTTATCATACAAACACTTATAAACAGCAATAGGAAGCCGATAATAGAGAGATTTCATAAAGTATGTCCAAAGGCCAACAGTACATGCACTAGTAAAACCAGCAGCCAAGTGAGAATCAGGGTGCCAAACCAAAGAAGACTTAGATCAGTTAACACTATTATGCAAACCAGCCACCAAGATCCGGAAACCAAAATCAACCTCTCAATGTGCACAAAAAATAAACCAAAACACATCACGAACAAAGTGCCTAGAATTTCCAGAAACCATACTGTCCCCAGCCCTCAAAAAACATTCACTGACCAAATGGGGCAAATGCCAAGTAGAAAGTACTGCATTCTTAGTAAGCTCATCCACACGCTTATTGCCCAAAATGTCCAAATGACTCTTAACTTTAATCCAATTTACAGTTAAATTCTTATGATAAACTACATTTGCAATATAGCAATGTTCTATCCAACAACAATTTCTGAAGTCTGGATGAGCCAATAATAATTCCAACTTGCATGCATCCAAAACAACTTGGCTATCTAAAAACAAATCAACTGCACAAGAGGAAGGAACACACTCAAGAACCAAAGCAATGGCCTGTAATTCAGACAAAGTAGAAGAAACCAAACCAGACACCCCCACACTTAAACCAGAATTAATGTCCTCAAAAAAGATCACAGCCCCAGCTTTCATGACAACAGTTCTCAAACCACTCAGAGACCCATCCATGTACACAAAAAGACAGGCAGTGTCAGTAACCAACAGATCATTATAGATAACACCAAAATCATGAGATTAATGAACATCAGGCAGAGCAGAATTCCTTACAAAAGAGAAGCACACAGGAGAAGAAGCAACACCACCAAGAAAACATGCAGAAAAATCAAACCAGAAAGGAATCGGGCCACAGGGATCCAACCTCTTCCAACACTTAAACGTCTGCCAACTGAAAACAACACCATTTTGATTGTGTAATTGTTCCACAAAAGCAATACCATATCGCTTGAATGAAGAGACACATTTTAGAAAATTGATTTTACCAAGAACAAGAAACATAGGAGTACCACTTCGATGATGGAAAGCACAGGCCAGAGACAGATCATATTCGGAAAAAATACAAACCACACCTGCTAAGAAATTATTTAAAAAACTAACACTAACACAAGCCAGAAACAGTAAGCGGTGACAAGAACACCAGCTGAAAACCTGGAGGTCATGAGATCTGTAAGAAAATAAGTGGCCCAAAATACCAACTGAATTTGCAAAAACAATGGCAGAGACCAATTTGCTTTCTGCCTGAATCTGTTCAAAAGTCTTCAAATCATACAAAGAAAGATGATGAAGTGCATCATTGAGGAAATCAAGTGGCAGTCCAGACTTAGACTTTAAGCCTTTACGGATCAGAGTGTCTCATTTATTACATATGCTAATAGGAACAAAACTGAACTGAGTTCTGTAGCTGACGATAGGGAACAGAACAGCAGAGACCAAATAACTAAATTGTTTATCTAAGATGGCTTTTTTCAGAACAAGGTTGACAAAAAATTGGATGTCCGAGTGAGCCTTGGCCAAGTTGGGCACCAAAAAACCATTAGAAGACAAAAAAATTCCAAGATAACAATGAGGTTCACCCTTTTTGACTATGAAAATAGGCAAACCACTAACAGTTAGATAAGGGGTCTCAACCTGGCAGTTGATGAGAATAGCCACAGTTTTGTTATTGTTAATCAAAATATCATTAATCCTGAAGAACTCACTAGCAACATCCAAAATGTGTTGTGTAGCAGCCTGGCTGCTACCAATTCAGATGGCTAGCCTGAGATTCCACATGGCCAGTATTGGAAACAAAATATGAATTCAACCTGTAATCACACACCTCCCCTTTCCTCTTGACCTTACACATAAGTGAATCATAAAATATGTGCCAAAGAAGTGACGAGAAAACTTCACCCTAATCCAAACCATCACAAACTACATACCTACTAGTTAAGCCAAAATCTGTTATTATCCTGTTCCTGTGATTATTGTAGATGCTACCAAAAAATCTAATAAACCTGTTACACATTTTAATCTTGATCAAACTTCTTTCAAGATGTTCCCAATCAACTGAATCATATGCTTTGCACATGTTCTGTAAAACCAGCCACAACTCTCTGTTTTTCTCTAAGACATTCTTAACCACAGAACCAATGGCAAAAATGGGTGACTGCATAGTTGTACCCTTTAAAACAGAAAAATTGTCCCCTTGTAAAACGTCAAACTCATTGCAAGCCGAAGATATTCTGTCTGATAAGATTTTGGAAAGGATCTTGTGGGCTGTTTCAATCAAAGCAATAGGATGGGTGTTTGTAAGAACACCCTCCCATTCATAGGGTTTAGAAATCATTGAAACCCAGGCTTTTCTCCAAGATCTAGGCACCAATTCACAAACCAGGCAGAGATTCAAAAGCACCAAAAGCATATCCAGAACCACTCTGTTGCAATGCTTTCACAATTCATTAGAGATGCCAGAAAGACCAGCTGCTTTTCCATCAGGCAAGCTCAAAATGACACTGAACATCTCATCAAAACTAATCAAGTTCATAACACCAGAGAAAGCACCATCAAAAATGTAGTCCAAAGGCCGAAATTGGCGTTTCCAATTATCAGAGAAGTCTGAAACCACCAACCATCTCCTAGTCCATCCCTCCATAATCCTGTCCACTTTAGATTTAACCAGCTCAAGTTTCAAAACCAACTCATCAGCCACTACCAAATGATCTAACACTACCTTGTGAAATGGACACTCCAAAACACTTCTGATAGTACAACTCTTATCCAACTCAAAACTCTCCATCCTATTCTCAATGGCTTGTCTTATATGAGATTTCTCAGCACATTTAGATTCCAGCATCTTGGAAGAGCGGTAAGACTTTCTTGCCTTAGCCAGCTCAGAGCAAATACCATTAAAACCAGACCCTGAAAGGAAAAGAGACTTCACTGATAAAGTGTCAACAGAGTCAAGCCTGTCCCACGTATTCAACAACAAAGCAAAATCACCTTCAGAAATCAAATGAGAAGTCTTTACCAGCTTAGAAACCAGCAACTCCAGCTTATAAAACCTAGAAGACACCTTATTGAAAACACTGTCAAAACCTTTGAACCACTTTTTCTTGAAAGTTCTACCTGTTGAAAGAATCATAATTTTGCGAATAATGTCTCACATTGCATCCAAATCTGAAAATTTTCCAGCCGCCACAAATGCATTTGAGAACATAGAGGCATTGGCAGCCATACCATCCTTAAACTCAGTCCACTTCAACTTATTCACATTCTTGACACCAAACTTCCAGCAATTTTTGTTGGCCTGCTTATGCATCAAAGAAAATCTTGTGTCCAACAAACCACCCAGACCCACAGAAACAGAAACAGTCTTATGATTAGTGTCAAAAAAATTATCAACATCTAACATGCCATGATCCATGATCACATTAACCAAGTTAGAAGAAAGAAACACATAATTAATTGTCTTAGCAACACCACAAGAATTGCACCAAGTTGGTAACTTATCAAGAGAGCTCCCACCCAAAGAGTTGACCAAATCCAAATCAAAGCACTTCTTGAAACTGGCACACTTGTGAGATCTGTCCTTATTGAAGTCACCACCAAGAATAATGAAAGAGGATTCATTCACAGCTTTAGCAATGAGAAAATTAATTTTATCAGCCTGAAAAAAATAAACTGTCAAAGAAGCACCAACATACAGCCCCAAAATGGAAACAGAGAGTCTGTTTCTGAAAAGCAATTTTACTAACAGGAGCCAACTGGACATCTTTAGAACTTTGCACACATGTTTTACCAGAGATAAGTCCATAATAATTGCAACACCAGATCCCATGTGACCAGAATTCAGATCTGAAGTAAAAACATGAATACCAGCAAACCTATTCACAATTCAGAGGCAGATTTTTCCCTTCAATTTTGTTTCAGTAACAACAGAAATCAGATTATTCATATCATTATACCAATGTACAATGTCTGCCTGTTTTGCACAATTGTTCATTCCTCTAACATTGCACGTAGCAACCTTTCAAGTAAACTTACTCATTGAGAAGGGGGTTGTGGAAGTGTACTAGCAGCCAGAACCAGACTGTCAAAACAAGCAGACAAACTCAGCACTAAAACAGCAAGGCCTTTTAACATATTTTCTAATTTGACAACATGAGGGAACATGAAAAAGTTTTTCGCAGTATAAGTAGCAGTAATAGTAGCAGTAGCAGCAGCAGACTTATCACAAGTGGACTCACCCAAACCCACTCCTATTACTATATCCTCCTCTTGATTCTGTGATGGGGGGGTCACCGATAGCTAACATCCAGGGCTAGGCTGGGGAACTGCTGGCACAAGTGATTCCAACCTCTTAGCCAACTTACCAATTTGTCCCACGAGGCTGACAAGACTGCTTTCAATGCTGACCAACTATTTTTCCAAATCATTCACAACAGGAGAAAAAGGTTTACCATTATCAATAGAACCAGAAAAAGGAATCTGTCGATGAAAAAAAACACCAGGAGCACCAACCACTGACACCCAAGTTCTTCTACCAAACGAGATCAGGCGAGAAACAGGAGCTGATTTCTTTTTATAAATCAGATAAACATGATCCTGATCAGAAACCACTCATCTTCCATGAATTCCAGAACTTCCACCCACAGAGCAGTTGGCAGTAATATGACCAAAATGTGTACACTGTGTGCAATATGCCAAGCAAAGACCAGCCCAGCACAAATTCACACTCTTAAAAACTGGAATCAAACCAACAGCAGCCAACTTGGACACCTCATTCTTAAAACAGATTACAGCATACCAATTACGAACATATAAGAAAGGATTACAGCCAATAAAACAAGTCTTCCTACCATATGATTCAAGTAAACTAGAAAGATCATAAGCTGTAATTCTAACAGGTAAGGTATACAACAATGCCTGATGTTGATCCTTTGATACCCACATTTGTTTATCACCAATTGCCTTTGCCACACGAACAAAATCTTTTCCCACAAGCACAGACCATCTAGCTGTGACCAAATCAACCATTTCAGATGATTCATATTCTACCAGAGCCTTTTGCCAAAGACCAACAAGCTGCAACTTTAACAGAAACAATCTTACCAAACTTAGAAAACACTGCCTCAATTGCTGATCTGAAAAGATTCACTGGGATCTCCTTAACGATTATCTCCTAATCTGTATGGCTGTTTACTTTTCTGAGATCAGTGTTGACAACAACTTTTTTATTGATCGCCATTAATTTGGTCTTATTCAAACTAGATTCACTTGTGAAGATCAATCTTATGACTCCAGGAAATTTTGAGAGAGTCAAAGCACTCCTAAAGCCATCAACTTGATAAAAAATTTTTTTTAAAAAAATCAACTTCTTACTGATAGATTTGCCAGATACAGCAGAATGCTCAACATTCAAAGCAAAAAACTTGGTTGAATTAAAGCTATGAGTCTCTGAAACACATGACTTAACTGGCGACAATTGATTAGATTCATTAAACATGTGAGGAGGAAGCTCCAGAACATTATCAACGTTACTTGCATTATTGAAAAAAGGTTTCTTCGGTGGCTGTCCCAAAACGTACATCCTTGTTCGAGTCTTTCTTAGAGTTGTATCATCCACCATATTGTCTGCTTCGGAGTCATTGGAATTCACGTAACTCATCTCTTTAGCCACTATGTTATTCATGTTTTCAATGTTAAACACCTCACTAACACTAACATCTTCGCTTTCCATTTCACTATTTCAAGACACCTTGTGTTTCACATCACCAGCTTGTAAGACGTCAATAGAAATAGGACTAGTTAACGAGTTCACAGTATTATTGGAAGCCCCAGGAGTTTTAGGCTTCTTGTATGAAAGACTACAAGAGTATACACTCTTGACACAAACTTTCTTTTTGTTATTAGACCAGATTCCCAACCCAACTGAAACAAAACTAGAACCATTAGCAAACAAGCCTACCAGATCCATCATAATAAAGGGATATGTAGAAATAGAAATAACTGTGAAAACTACAAGTGGAAAATGAAAAGAAAAAGCTATTTTTTTTGGTAAACTTCTTGCTTTTGTCGTGGTCAGGAGATTGACAAGAGAAAAGAATAAACTTATTTTTTTAAATTATTTTGTATTAAAAATAAAATTATTACTTTATTTTTTAATAATTAATTTTTTATTAAAATATTTAATTACTTTTTAAGTATTAATTATAATTTTTTTATTTAATTAATTAATTACAAAATATATTTAATATTTTAAAATTTTATATTATAAATTTTTTTTAATAATATTATTATAATAAAAATAAATATATAATATAATTTTAATTAATTTAAATAATTAATTATATATAATTAATATATGACTAACTAATTTATCCTAAATAATAATTAAATTTTACTTGTTAAATAATTAAAAAATTAAATAAAACCAAAATTTAAAATATAAAAATATTATTTTTTATTTTTTATTTTTAATAAACACAATTTAATATAATATATAAAATTAATTAAGCATAAATCAGTCATTTAAATCAGATAAAACAACACTATATACTTATTATAACATTAATAAAATTATTAATATTTGCAAAAATAAATATAGCTTATGTAATTTAAAACAAAATACCAAAAGATTCAATAATCTCTAAAAATCAAAAAAACTTTAACAAGAAACTCTAAATTAATTTAAAACTTATTTAAAATATAATATAATATATAATATAAGAGTAATTACCAAAAAAATTTTATAATAAAAAAAATAAAAATAAATTTTTTTTTAAAAATATAATTATATATAAAATATAGCAATTAAAACAGTTTTAATATTAACATAATTATAAAAAAAATTTTGTATAATAAAAATAAGAATAGATATTTTTATAATAAACAAAATTATAAAAAATTTAAGCTAAATTTATAAATTATATAATAAAATAAAACTAAATAGTTAACTTGATATTGTTTTATAATATTAATAATTTTACTTATTACTTATTTTGTTTAATTTTTATTTAATTATGTTTATTATATTTATTTACTATAACCAAACTAATATTGTTATTTTAAAAAGTTATTATTCTAAATATTGTTTTTAAAAAACCACATTTTGTGGCTTGGCGATTGGTGACGTAAGCTGAAAATTTTTTCTTCCTACAAAACAATCTGCTTTTATTGTGCCACCCCTGAAAACTTCAATCTATTTTTGCTTTTGATATTTCAAAGCGGCTAGAGGATAGGAAAGGAGTCGGGCAACTCGCCGATGCAACTACCTAAGCGATCTGGCAACTTGTTGGGCTAGTTATGGGGAACTCCTCCGGTGGGCTCCTTCTTAAGTCAGCGAAGGCCAGAGGCAACTCGTCTCAGTGCCAAGAGCAAGCCCAGTTCATTCGCAGTCCTTGATCCGTTCGGCGTCTCCTATTATTGACCATTTATTTTACAGGGCCAAGCACAGTAGGAACAAGTTCAGTTATTTTAGACATCAATTTCACGTTTTCCTGGTTATGAAGGTAACTTTTCTTGAATGACAATTGTATTCTGTACTGGTCGACTTTACACAGTTCTTTTACGTTAATAGTAATTGCGGAGTGTCTGGATAGTCGCCCAACAGAAAGTGGTCATACGAACAATTCTTACAACTTTACATTATTCTTGTCAAGCTGCCGTTCAACAATGTTTGGAGTTCACTAGATGGGGCTTGGCGCAAAAGATTTCGCGGGGCAATTAAGTCACGCAATGGAAGCGTCAATTTGGAAAAAGGGTATAAGTAAAAAAAGATATAAGTTTTTAAAAGTTTAGGGTTTTAGCGGCAATGATGACAACTCCCAATCACGTATCTATTTGGTTGGGAGCATTAAGTTAGGTTATCGTTGTTGCGAGTGATCAATAGTGAAACTCCCAATCACGTATCTACTTACTCATCATTGGTTGCGTCGCTTATTCTTAGGATTTTAGCGGCAACGACGACAACTCCCAATCACGTATTACTTGGTTGGGAGCATTAAGTTTCTACTTAGGTTATCGTTGTTGCGAGTGACTAATCATGAAACTCCCAATCATGTATTACTTGGTTGGGAGCATTAAGTTTCTACTTACTCATCATTGGTTGCGTTGCTCATGTTTAATGGTGGGATGCTGATTATATGGCTTTATTAATTCTGCTACCAACAAGATTGAGAGCAGTCGTGCTTCGTCCTATGACCAACCGACTCGGTCCTGCTAACAAAAGGGCAAAGGAGTTCGTAACGGAGGAGACACTGAAGATGCTTGCACCTTCAAAGCTCATCTCACGACGAAGTGCCATAGACGAGGCAACGGACGTAGTGCTGAATATGGTCAAGGTATATATTTGAAATGTCAACCACTCCTTCAATGACGGACCTGATCAAATTTTATCTTGCTACAGAGTTTACCTTCTAGCGAAATATTGGCTCAATTTCAAGAATTTCCATTTATTGGAACTCTCGGAATACTTCAGAATCTGTCCTCAATTAAGAGCGTGTAAATAGATCAAATGAATTTAAAAGAATTGCTAGAGGACAATGTGGAGATTGAGATGGTTCGAATGGATAAATTGGACGTGGAATCTGGAGGTGGTCTATCTATCACTAATGAGAAGATGCAAAAACTCTCAACACGCGGACATCGTTGCACTCGCCTCTTGTGTTCATGAAAGGTAAATACATTATCCCCTTGCTAAGTTAAGTTTCTACTTAGGTTATCGTTGTTGCGAATGACCAATAGTGAAACTCCCAATCACGTATCTACTTGGTTGGGAGCATTAAGTTTCTACTTACTCATCATTGGTTGCGTCGCTCATGTTTAATGATGGGATGCTGATTATATGGTTTTACTAATTCTGCCACCAACAAGATTGAGAGCAGTCGTGCTTACTGGAACGATCTGATTCTCAAATTTGAAGAAGTGGGTGTGAATCGAATACAAATTCGACGGCTAGGACTCATTACTCGAAGCATTGCCAATCGCTAGTATTATCAAGTTACAGATGTAAACGGAGGTAATTATAAACAAAGAAGTGGTGCGAACCCTCGGAGTATCAGTCCAAGTCAACAGGAAAAATATTTGTAAAAGGATAATTATACAACAATCAGATCAGTACCGAACATGGCAAGAGAGAATCTGCAATCCGTGGCTGTTCTTATAAGTTTATATCCGCCATTCTTTTTTTGCATAGATCGCCATTGAAGAAGATAACGAGATCAAACTGAGCTCAAAGCGGCGTGAAGCCAGGCATCCTGCAGAGCAAATCGTAAGATATTTAATATCTTCTTCCCACGTTTTTATTCAATATTCAGAGTAACTGGCAATATTTACACCAATTATTATCATACTACTGTTTAAGATTTAATAGTGTGAGACTTTCGACTCACCTGAAGTCGAAAATGAATATGAAGAGGATGAAAGTGAAGTTGACGATTTGGAAGACTAGAAAAAAGAGGGAAAGGCAGGTCTTCTTCATTGTTATTCAAATCTAAGAATATATAATTACTGAGGCCCCTACTAAACACTTAACTGTAAACAGGTATCCGCAGGAAAGCGTAAAAGAAAAGAATCCGACGGTGGTCATTTCGAATCCAATAAAGACGACAAAGACGGGATTACTCGATATGCAGACGAAGATAATGTTGAGAATGGAAGCGACGATGAGGCTAGTGATTCTCCTTCCCATTGCGTGACTTGATTACCTCGCGAAATCTTCTGCGCCAAGCCCCATCTAGTGAACTCCAAACATCGTTGAATGGCGGCTTGACGAGGATAATATCATGATAGAGTTGTAAAAAGTGTTTGTATAACCACTTTTCTGGTGCGTGCCCATCCAGATACTTCTCAATTGCTATTGACGTAAAAGAGCTATGTAAAGTGGACCAGTACAGAATACAATTATCATTCAAGAAAAGTTACCTTCATAACCAGGGAAACGTGAAATTGAGGTCCTAAATAACTGAACTTGTTCCCCCTGTGCTTGTCCCTGTAAAATAAATGGTCAATAAGGACTGCATATGAACTGGGGTTGCTTATAGCCTTGTTGTCTATTATTTCTTAGACTAATTAATTATGGTTATAATTTCCTAAATATATAATTGAAATTAATTCTGAAGTAAAAACTGATTTTACTAATTTGGTCTTTGCTATTATAAATTACTAATATATTGAGTACATAATATAGAGCTGAATTTTGCTGATAATTTCAAACTAATATTTAATAATAATTTGGTTGAAAATATCTAGGTTTTAATAAAAATAAATAATGCTGTAAATTAGGAAATTTATTTGATAAGATTGATTGTTTTGTTGCTAATTTTATTGTTTTGATTTTACAATTTTTGGCCCAGTGTTTTTTGTTTTAAATTAATTTTGGTGTGGTTAAAACTGATTTTTGCTTTGATTTTAATCTTAATTTTGCATTAATTTTCTTTTTTAAGTTTTTAAATTTTATTTCTGTTGTTATACTAGATTTTTCAATAGTTATGTTTATAAATTTGGAGTAAATTGCTTTTTCAATTATCATTTTATAATTTTTGGCAGCTTGAATAATTTTGGCTAAAATATTAAGTAAATAAAATCTATTTTTTTTAATTAGAAGATAAATTGATCAAAAATTTGTAAATTTGAATAATAATTTTCTGTTTTTAGTTGTTTGATTCTTCTAAGAAATTTATTAAATCTTTTTAAATAAGTAATAACAGATTTATTAGATTATTGTCTAATATTTCTAAAACAATTTTTAAGAATAATAAAAGTATTTACACTTGTAAAATATTTAATAAAAGCTGTTTTAAAAGTATTATAATTATTAAAAACATTTGTTGTTTTTTTTAAAAAGTAAAAAATAGTTTTAAAAAATTTGGTTATATTTTATCTATTAACTTTAATGGTCTTTGTTATTTTATCCAATTATTTTTCTAACTTTATTATTTTTTATTGAGAAATCAGGAATTTTGACAATATAATATGAAATAATTATGTTTTTAGTTTTCTTTTCTAAGCTTTTTTCTAAGTTTTCTTAGTTTTTTAACTATTTAGTTTTATTTTAGTAATTATTTTTAAGTAAACTTTTACTAATATTTTTTTTTTGTTAAGTAAATTCAAATAAGCTGTTGTTATAGATAATTATTTAAGGTCTGGAAACAAATAACAAACTCATAACTTGGTGCTCAATAGCTTAATGGTATTGATAATATCTGAAGATTTTGGTTGATCTGAAAGTTTTAGTTGTTCTGAAAATTTTGGTTGATCTGAAGATTTTGGTTGAGTCCTTTGTATAATAGACAAAAATTCAATAATTGTTTTTAGTAGTCTTTCAGAATTGCAATTCTGTCAAATTTTTTTTCAGCATAATAGCTGGTAATCTTTCTGGTAAGCTATCCTCAATTCTGTAAATGTTCTACTCTTGTTTCACAGGTTTTTTACCAGTCTCTTTGATGTTAATAATTTTATGCATTGATTTTTTAATCAATAAGTAAACAACAAAAAACAAATAAAAGAAAAAAAAAAATAAAAAAAATGAAGAATTTAAGCCAAAGCAATTAAGTTAGTATTTCATTAATAGTCATAATCAAAAGTTATTGTTCTAGTGTGGTTAAGTATCAGCAGCTATCAACATAAAATATTGATAATTAAAGTTTGATGAATATTTTTTAATCAAATAGTAACAATATGAATTGGATATAAATAAGTATTTTATTAATAATTTGATGATTTTACTTTAGCAAATATAAACTATTCTTGAAGTGATTAGTGAATAGATAGGAAAAAAAGTCCAAACTAAAAAGTCTGTTTTTTCTGCTTTTAATGCTATTGCTATATATACATATTTGAAATTTCTTAATTTCTCAATTTTTCACATCAGAAATTCTAAAATTCCTGAAATTCTGCAATTTCTTAAGAAGAATCTTAAAATTCTGGAATTCTGTAATTTCTCATATAAAAATCTTGTAATTTCTCTAAGAAAAATTCTGGAATTCCATATTTTACTATATTTACTTCTGATTGGCTAATTTATATACTAATATGATTTCTATATTTTTATGAGTAATACTGTAAAAATTAATAAGATTTTTTATTTTTAAAAAAATAATTTAAAGATTATTTTGAAGTTTAAAATTAAATTAAAAATATAAAATAGTATAATAGTAAATATTATTTTGTTAACTTGCTTTTAATATTTATACATTTTTGGTAACCAGTTTTGATACATTAGATATTGTTTTTGTGTTTTTTTAATAAGCAAGTTCAAAGACTAATTTAATTTAAGAAATTTTTTTTTAAATAAATATTGTTTTATATAACTTTTCAAAATTATAGTTAAGTTTTTAAAAATAAGTGTTAAAAAGTTGAAAGCCCAAAGTATTTGAATTTTTTAAATAGTAAATTTTTTTTTAATTTGCTTAATGAGTAAAATCCAAACACTGTCTAGTTCTATACATCAAAAAAATAATCTATATTAGGTGTGAATTATGTTTTTTCTATACATAACCAGTCATTCGAACTGATCAGAACAATATTATGCAGCTATATAAACCAAAACCAAATTACCTACTCCAAAAAAAAACAAACAAGATTTGCAAAAGCCAAAATGTATGCCAAAAACCTTAGCTATGCCAAGCATTTTGACTACACCAGCAGAAAATCCCAAAGCTAAACCAGAAACTAATATGAAAGCTAAGTTATCAAAAAGAATCAAGCTATTTTTTTTTATATAGACATAATATTTAGTATGAACTAACCAAATACTATCCTTAAAAGCAAAACTAAAGGAGTGCACAAATTTAACAATCTTCAGACAAGCAATTTTGGGATCACAAAAGATGGAAACAGTCTCATAAAACCAATCATCAAAAACAAAATTCTTAAAAAGAGCCATTGATACAAAGAAATCAGAAACACAGAACAACAATAACTAGAGCACACTTGAAAAAAAATGGAAAAAACCAGAAAGTGACCTCTAAGAATTCACATGGGATTCCAATAACTGACACCAAGCAAACTTGTCAATCTTATAAGAAAACACATGATTTGATATTTTTATCTCACCACAGTATAAGCACAACACACTGAAATAACATTTATAATAAAAACATTTACGAACAGCCACAGACAACCAATAATACAAAGCTTTCATAAAATAAGTGTGTACATTAGCCAAGAGCCTGCTGATAAAACCAGCAGCTATATACAAATCAGAATGCTATATTAACAAAAAGTAGAGCCAATCAACTTCAGAAAGCAAATCACAAGCCAAAAACTTCAAGCCAGAATCAACCTTTCAATGTGTGCAACAAATAGAATGATAAATGTCATAAACAAAATGTCTAAAATTGCCAAAAACAAAACCACCATCAGCTACCAAAAAGTGTTTACTCAAGCAAGGAGGGAGAAACCAATCAGACAGAGAAGCATTACTAGTGATCACATCAGCACATTCATTTCTTAAAATGCCAGAGTAATCTTTCATTTTGTACCAACTAACATTCAAATTTTTACTGCGAATAACACCAACAATATGTCAACACTCAATCCAACACCAATTATAAAAATCAGAACAAACCAGATCCAATTCTGACTTGTAAACATTTAAAACAGATTGACTATCTGAAAACAAATGCACAAAACTAAACAGAGGAACACACTTCAGGACCAATACAATAGCTTGCATTTTAGCCAAAGTAGATAACATCAAACCTAAAATACCAATGCCCAAACTCGAATCAATGTCTTCAAAAAAACAGTAGTGTTAACTCTATAGCCAACTGTGCTTAAATTCTTCAAAGACCTATCCATATATACAAATAAACTACTAGTACCAATCTGAAACAGATAATCACATACAAACACAAAACTGCTTAAGCCAAGAATGTTCAAAGGACCAACACTATTTAAAACTGAAGAAGGAGTTGAAGAAAAAGTCATATTATTGAGAAATGCTGCAGAAAACTTGAACCATTCAGGAACAGGGCCATAAAAATCTAGCCTTTTCCACTATTTAAATATGTACCAATCAAAGACAACATCATGACAATCATGAAGCTGATCCACAAATGCAACACCATATTGTCAAAAAGAAGGAAAAAACTTGAAAAATTTTGACTTGTCAAGAACAACAGATATAAGAACTCCACCACAAATATGAAAAAAATTGGCCAAAGAACCACTAAGAGACAGATTATAATCAAAAAAAATATGAATCATGCCTGCCAAAAAATTATTAGAAGCACTAACACAAACATAAACAGAAGAATTCAAAGAATAGACAGGATGCCAACAAAAAACTTGCAAGTTATAAGACCTGTAAGAAAACAATTGGCCCAAAATCCCACCAGAGTTTACAAAGCTAATAAGAGAAGCAATCTTACTTTTAGACTGAATTTGCACAAAGGATTTTAAGCCATAAAAGGAGGGGTGGTAAATTGTATCACTAGAAAAATCAAAAAACAGACTAGACTTAAGCTTTAAGCCTTTATGAATCAAAGCATCTTATTTGTTGCACATGCCAACAGGAACAAAACTAAACTGCATTTTATAACTGACTATAAAATAAAGAATTGTTGACATCAAATACAAAAACTGCTTATTCAAGACCACCTTTCTCAGAACCAAATTGGTAAAAAAGTGAATGTCTAAATATATCTTAGTTAAACTAGGCTTCAAAAGACTTTCAGTTAAAAAAAAAATACCCAGATATTAATGAGATTCATCTTTTTTAGCAATAGAAATAAGTGAGTTACTGATAGAAAGAGAAGAAATACTGATTCTGCTATTAATGAAAATGGCCACTGTCTTGTTATTATTGATTGAAATATTATTAATCTGAAAAAATTTATTAGCAATATTAAGAATATGTTGAGTAGCATTCTGACTGCTATCAATCCAAATTGTATTATTAATGAAGACACCAGCAGCAAAAAAAGAAAAAAGCCCAGCCTGAGATTCAGTACAACCACTTTTGAAAACAAAATGAAAATTCAGCCTATACCTACACATACTTTTCTGATGCTTGACTTTACACAACAGAGAATTATAAAATATGTGCTACAGAAGGGGGAAAAAAACTTTTCCTTGGTCCAAACTATTATGCATATAATAACCACTTATCAAACCAAAATCCGTCATAACTCTGTTGGTACAATCCTTATAAATACTACTGAAAAATTGAATAAATTTGTTGCACATCTTAATTCTGACCAAACTCTTCTCAAGATGCTTCCAGCTGACTGAATTGTATGCTTTCCACATGTCTTGCAAAACTAGTTAAAGCTTCTGGTCTTTTTCTAAAGCATCTTCAATAACCGAACCAATTGCAAAAATGAAAGACTGAATTATTATGCCCTTCAAAACCAAAAAATTGTTCCCACAAAAAACATTAAAAGTGCTACATGCTGAAAAAATTTTATTAAAAAGAATTTTAAAAAGAATCTTATTAAAAAGAATTTTGAAAAGAATCTTATTAAAAAGAATTTTGAAAAGAATCTTGTAAGCTGTTTTAATTAAAACAATAAGATGTGTATTTGTTAAAACACCCTTCTAGTCATATAGTTTGGAAATCATTGAAACTCAAGTCTCCTTCCAAGAGCTGTGTACAGATTTACAAGCTAAATAAGAGTTAAAAAGTACCAAAAGCAGATCTAAAACTGATTTATTATAATGCTTTTAAAGCTTATTTGAGATATCTGAGAGGCCAGCAGCTTTGCCATTAGGCAAATTAGAAACCATCACAAACAATTCATCAGATCCAATTGAACACATTATATCAGAAAAAGCTTTATTGAAAACATACTTCAAAAGTTGATATTAATAATTCTAATTATCAGAAATATTATCAACCACTTGATGCCTTCTAGTCCAACTCTCTATGATTGCATCCACCTTAGATTTAATCAACTCAAGTTCCAAGACTAATTTATTATCCACATCAAATGATCTAATACCATCTTGTAAAAAGAATGTTCTAGCACATGCTTAATGATATGATCCTTGTCTAATTTAAAACTTTCTATTTTTTTGTTAATAGCCTGTTAGATGTGAGACTTTTTAGCATGTCTAGATTCTAACAACTTGAAAGAATGATCAGATTTCCTCATCTTAACCAGCTCAGAACAAACAGCATTAAAACTGGAACTTGAAAAAAAAAAAATTTTACTCTACCACACTATCATTGTTAAGTCTATCCCAAGTCTCTAACAACAAAGCAAAATTTTTACTAAAAGCCAAATAAAAAACTTTTACTAACTTAAATACCAGCAACTTCAGCTTATGAAACCTAAAAAACACTTTGGTAAAAACACCATTAAAACTCTTGAATCATCTCTTTTTAAATATACTATTGGCTGAAAAAATTATTATCTTGCAAATAATATCATATATTGTATACAGATCTAAAAACACCTCTGCTTTAGCAAAATTATCCAAAAACATAATAGCATTAGCTACTGTGGCATTCCTAAACTCACACCATTTTACCTCATTGGCATTT
This sequence comes from Geosiphon pyriformis, assembly GCA_016748015.1. Lineage (NCBI taxonomy): Eukaryota > Fungi > Glomeromycota > Glomeromycetes > Archaeosporales > Geosiphonaceae > Geosiphon > Geosiphon pyriformis. The sequence goes on along the minus strand of JAAOMT010000098.1, from coordinate 136,894 downwards.
TTGATATTAAACTTCTAACAATCTTTATTAACTTGCTTGCATAGTAAAGACAGTATTATTGGAGGTTTTTGGTCTCTTCTTAGCTTTTGTATGTTTGTTGTAATGCTGTTAATTCATGACTATGGGAAGTGTTTGAACCTCTGATAACTGAATTTATCTTCAAATTATCTTCTATAATTTGAACTTGCTGGGCTTATAAGTGGAATGGCCAATTCCGTGCCAGTTACTTTATGTAGTTATGTTGTAGTAAATGTCAACTCTTTCCCAAGAATTGCTTGTCTGGAAGCTTACTAAATATGTGTAGTTACTTTGCTGTGAAAGTCAACTCTTCTACAGGAATCTTGTCTGCAGGCTACTCTAATGATTGTAATAAGAAAATAAAAGAAAAATAATAGAAAATAAAATAAAATAAAAGAAATGTAAAAGAAATAGAATTTTATCAAGAGAAACGTTTTCTATTCAGGCCTGAAGTCACTAACAGTTTACTGAAATTGGTAGCTAATCAATTTCAAAATGTTAGTTGGGTTTTGAAGATTTTCCAAGTGTAATAATTAAAGAATTTGGTTTTTTTTGAATTATTTGATATTTCTTTCTTTTTGTGTATATAGAAATAGTTCTAAGTGATAAATCTAAAGTAAAATACATTTCCTCGAAAAGAGAAGCTCTTCTTTTATACAACTTGTTGTAACACTATTCTATGAACTTGAACTTTGCTATTTTTTTACAATTTCGCTAAACTAAAGATATATTTTGGTGAACTACAAGTTATTTCTGCAAACTATTAGATATTTCGGTGAACTATTAATTATTTCGGCAAATTTCTACAAATTTCGGTGAACTTTTTGAATATTACATAGTTTGGGGTATTGCATAATTGATCATCACAATTAGGTTACATTTGTGTTATATACAAATTGGGTTATTAATTACATGGTAATTTCGGACATTTTGCTAATGTAATAAGTAATAATTTGAAATGATAATATATGTTAATTAATGTTGGGAATTATAAAGATAATTTCATGCTAAATAATATCTCTAATTTTGTCTGGTAACAACAGCCACACATCTAACAAACCACCAAGACTTATGGAAACAGAAACAGCTTTATAATCAGTATTAAAATAGTCCACAATATTAGCCATATTGCAATTCACTATTGTATTAACCAAATTAGAAGAAACAAATATATAATCAATCACTTTGACAACACCATGAGAATTGCATTACATTGGTGTCTTTGCAATTGAGCTTCTACCCAAAAAGTTGACCAAACCCAAATCAAGGCACTTTTTGTAACTAACACATTTATGAAAACCATTTTTATTGAAATTGCCACCAAAGATGATGAAATAAGACTTGTTCACAGCTTTAGCAATAAAAGAGTTGATCTTACCAGCCTAAAAAAATTGAACCACTGAAAAAGCACCAGCATATAGCCTTAAAATCAACACAAAAAGTTTATTTTTAAAAAGCAATTTGATGAAAAGGAGTCAACCAAGCACTTTTAAAACCTTATATACATGTTTTGCCAAAAAAAAGTCTATAACAATCATAACATCAGAACTCATGTGACCAGAATTCAAACCAAAAATAAAAACATAAACACCATTAAACTTATCAGCAATCTAAAAATGAATTTTCCCTCTTAACATAGTTTCAGTGAAAATTAAAACCAAATTATTCATACTTTTGTGCCAACAAATAATATCTTTCTGTTTTGTAGAATTGTTCATACCTCTAATGTTGTACATAGCAACTTTCCAAATTAACTCACTCATTGAGAAAGGGGTTGGAAAATTAAATCTGTACCAAGATGTTCAACTTTGGCTGAAAGACCCAATACTGTTTTCATTAGACATTTTATGTTGTCTTCCACTTTAGACACTGAAGACATATCAAAAGACACCATTTCCACAACAGTTACATTACTAGTGGATGCACCTGAACTTTTACTCATCACTACATTTGCCTTTTAATCCTGTGATGAAGGGGTCACTTATGGCTGACATCCAGGGCTAGACTGGAAAACTATTGGCCCAAATGTATTCAACCTCTTAGCCAGCTGACTCACTTGCTCCATGAGACTAGCAAGACTACACTCAAGAGTGACAAACCTGTCATTAACTTCCATTGTAACTAATAGAGATGGCTTCATCATTGAAGAGAAGCCATTTCCTGCTGAAATATTTTGACCAAAGAGAGGAAAAAAAGAAGACCTACTGACAACTTTTGCCTAAGAAATACCATCAAAAGAAACTGGACAAGCGATAAGTGCCTACTTTTTCTTATATATATTGACCAAATAGACTCGATCTTGAGGAGTTACCACCTATTTTTCATAAACACCAAAATTCCCATTCAATGAACAAACAACAGAAACATGATCTAATTGCTTATACTTGGCACAACAGGCCAGAGAAAAACCAGCCCAGTGCAAATTCACACTCTTAAAAACAGAAGTAGAGCTAATAGCCGCCAATTTAGATGTCTCATCATTAAAACAAATTACAACACACCTATTATGCATATATAAAATAGAATTATGATTAATAAAACAAGTTTTTCTACCATATAAGTCCAATAAATCAGACAAATCATGAGCCATGATTCCAATTAACAAAGTGTATAGCAAAGTCCGATAATAATCTCTTGACACTTATGATTTTTTGTCACCAACAGCCAAAGTAACACACACTGAATTCTTACTTATGAGAACAGACTACTTAGAAGCAACCAAATTGGCAATATTTACTAACTTAAATTCGATCAAAGTCTTTTGCCAAAGACCAATTAATTACAACTTAACTGAAACAATTTTACCAAATTTAGAAAATATAATCTTAATTATTGATTTGAGAAGATTGACTGAAATCTCCTTGATGATCACCTTTCAATTTGTACAGTCAACTATTTTTTTATGTTATTATTAACCAGAATTTTCTCACTAACTGCCAACTCTTTAGCCTTATTCAGACTCAATTCAAATGTAAAAAAGGATCTGATAATTCCAGAAAATTTTAAAGGAGTAAAGACTTCCCAAAAACCATCTACTTAATAAAAAATTTTTTTAATAGAAATTAACTTGTCATCATTAGTCTTTTCAGATACTGCTGAAAGCTCAATATTTAAAGCAAACAATTTTACTGGCTTGAAACTCTGTTTTTTTATGACATGTAATTCAGTAGACAACAGCTGATTGAATCCAACAAACTTAGGTGTCAGGAACACCAACTCAGTATTATTGTCACTCAGAGAATTGAGAGAAGACATTTTTGGTGGTTGTTCTAGACATAAGTCCTAGTTTGCATCTTTTTCAGAATAGTATTATCTATCATGTTATCTGTCTCAAAAGCATTGGAGTTGACATAACTTGTCTTTTCAGCTATTGTGTTTCTCAAGTTCTCAATGTCTAACACCTCATTTACATTGGATTCATTATTTTCGACTTTGTTTTTCCAAGATACCTTATAATTGTTATCACCTGAATACAACAAAACAGTAGGCAGAGGGCCAGTTAACAAATCCACAATACCAATAGTGAATTCAGATTTTTTAACCTTCTTATATAATGGACTATAAAAGTAAACACTTTTGACCCATGCCTTTTTCTTGTTGCCAGACTGGAACCCCAACCCAGTTAATCTAGAACCAAAACCACCAGTAGAAGAGCCAGCCAGTTCTATAGTGACAAACAAATTAGTGGAAGAGAAATAACTGCAAAAACTAAAGATAAAAAAGAAAAAGAAAAGCTATTTTTTCATCAAAGTTTTTGTTCTTTTCATGGCCAGAGGATTGACAAGAGAAAAACACTTTTTTTTTATTAATTTAATATATAGTAAATAATATTTTTATAAAAAGTATTTTTAACTTTTATAATATTGTATTCTTCAAAAAAATATTTATTAACTTTGTTGTTAAAATAATTATAAAAAGTAGTTTTTATAACTAAAATTCTGTTTGAAATATTAAATTTTTGTTTACAATAAATGTAAAATTGTTAATAATATTTTAAAGTTTTTGTTTTAATTATAGTTATTACTTTATATAATTTTTAGGCTATATTAATTTTCTAAAAAAACACCAAATGTTACCAAAGATTTTTTTATCTTTGATTATAGTTATTTTATTAATAATAACTTTCAATTTACTGTTTTTATATTGCTATTAAAATTTGGCTTAATTCTATTAATACATATTATTTATAAAATATTTTCAAAAAAATGCTACAAATTAATATTTAAATCCAAATTGTTTAAGCAATTGTTATATAATTTCAATTATAAAAATTTTTAAATAAATTATCTTAAATTTTAGAGAATTGTTTTAAACTGTTTGCTTAATAATTTCTTATTCTATTGTTTTTTAATATGTAAAATTTAATAAACATTTTTTTGATTTTATAAATTTAAATTAATAATAATAATATTTTATTTTGGGTTTAATATTCTGAGCTAAATAATAAATTAACAGTTAGTAGCTAAACAACTGCAAAGTTTACTAGTTTTAATGTAGTAAATAAGAAAATTTGTTTCCAATTAATTATTTTGAGCCAAAAAAGATTTGTTTTTGTGAATAAAATTTTTATTCCAAGTAAGATTGAAATTAAGCATTAAAAAATACCATTTTAAAAAAAAAAGTTTGGCTTTTTTTGATCATATTATTAGTAAAAAAAAGTTAAACCAGATTCAGAAAAAATCAGTATAGTAAAAATTTCAAAGTTTTTTAAAATATTACCAAATTAAGAAGATTTACAAAATTAACATCTTATTATTAAAAATTTATCAAAAAATTCTTTGAAATCACTAAACCCTTCAATTATTTGATCAACAAAAACATAGAATATAAATAGACTTTAAAGCAACAAAAAATCTTTAACATTTTCAAAAAAAAGCTAATTACAGCTCTAATCTTAGCTTATCTCAACTTAACAAAAGATTTTAACTAGTTATAAATGCCTTATACACAGCTTTTAATGCTATTTTATTTGAACTAAATAACAATAACAATAAATAAGTAATTGTTTTGCTAACAAAACACTAAAGCCAACAGAAAAAAATTACTCTGCTATTAAATTAGAAACAGCAGCAGTAATTTGGGGTTTTTTCTATTTTGATTTATATCTCAAACTCAGAAAATTTAATATTATTATTGATAATATTGAACTTAAATGATTACAAAACAAAAGCTTCAAATTAAATATCAAATAAATCCGTTAAAATAGATTCTTTGCAAACTACAAATATGTTATTATTACCAGCCAAAATTTGTGATATTATTTAGCATAAAATTATTCTTATAATTTCTATTATTAATTAGTATATATTATCATTTTAATTTATTACTTATTACCTTATCTAATTATTCAAAATATCATTTAATTAATAACTCAATTTGTACAGAAAACAAAAGTAACCAAAGTGTAATGATCAGATTATGAAATACACCAAACTATATAACATTCAGAATTTGCTGAAATATTTAGTAATTTGACAAAATATTCAACAGTTTACCAAAATAATCTATAGTTTGTAAAAATAACTTGTAGTTTGACAAAATGTATTTTTAGTTTACTAAAAAATTAGAAAAAAAAGTACTAGATCATAAAATAGAACTACAACAAATTGTATAAAAAAAGAACTTTTTTTTTAAGAAAATATATCTTAGTTAAAATCAATTTTCTATTAAATATCTTTTTTACAAATCAACCCAAATAAAACTCACTTGAAAAACATAAATTCTTTAATTATTATTGCTCTATAATTAACTATTTTATACTAACAGTTTGAAATTAATTAGCTACTAATTTCAATAATCATTAATAATCTCCAGACTTGAATTTGAAACAACTTTCTTAACACATTTTTTATTTTATTTTCTTTAGTTATTTATGTAACATTTTCAAGGTGGGTTTCGCTGGGTATTGTACTTGTTTAAAAGTTAAAACGTTAAAAAATTAAAAAATTAAAAAAAAAATTTTTCGGAAGGAGTTTGTGGCAATTTTTTGAGATATTTGTGGATTACCTCTATAATTATCTTGGATTTGTCGCGTGCACATTTTTCTTCTCAAATGATCGCAAATACAAACTTGATCATGTGACAATACTCATATATAAATGTCTTTTTTTTATAGATGACTTATATACAGCAAAATTCCTTCGTTCTTCCTTCTGTTCTTCCTTTCGCTCTCTCTCTTCATTTCTATGTAACTTTTATAAGGTGGGTTTCGCTGGGTATTGTACTTGTTTAAAAGTTAAAATGTTAAAAAATGTTAAAAAATAAAAAAAAGTAAAAAAATAAAAAAATAAAAATAAAAATAAAATTTTTTTTCTGAAGGAATTTGTGGTGATTCTTTAAGATAATTGTGGATTATCTCTATAATTATCTTGGACTTGTCGCGTGCACGTTTTTCTTCTTAAATAATCGCAAAAACAAACTTGATCATGTGACAATACTCATATGTCTTTTTTTATAGATTACTTATTTACAACGTTCTTCCTGTCCTTTCCCTTTCTCTCCATTCTTATGTAAAATTTTTGTGAAGATTTACAACATTTACACCAAAGTGACTCTTTGAATATGTATAATATTCTGAATATTTCAACAATCCAGTTTTCTATCTCTTTTGCCAATATCCAAAAATAAAGATATACAAGACCTAATAGTATGATTTGCCAAGCTATGACGTGAAAGCTGCTAGTGAAAAAGCTTGAAAATCCAAAAATCCTCCTTTTGAGTTATTTAGGCATCTAAGCCTCGTTTTTGGAATTATAAAATGATAAATTCCAGATTATCTTGAAGTACCAAGCATCAAAGTTGTAGGAAATTCGATTGCACAACTTAAAAAGGCATATATTGTTTGATACAGAAATTTTCAAAGCACTTCATGTTTGTTTTCTATTGATAAATCAATTAAAATTTCTGGAATTTTATTAGTAATTTCTTTAGTAACCAGGCAAAAAAGTGCTAACGCTAATGATAAGAGTGAGTGAGGTTGGACAAAAACTTTTTGAATCCTTTTAAATTGATGATAACAAAAACATAAAAGCTATAACTTAATATTCAATTTTACAATGCATAAAATCTTAATGGTAATGATTAAAAATTGATATATTCTAAAACTAATGTTTAATACAAGACCGTTTAATAATGTGCAACTTTTTGCAGCAGATATGGCCTTTTTCTTGAGCATTTTACCTAATAACATTCATTTTTACTAATTAAGCAATAAATTCAAAAAACAAATGTTTTGTTATTATAAGTAAGCACCCACATGCAATTTTCAGTTTATTATTGTGACAATCTTTAAATTCCTATGATCTGAGAAAAATATCCCAATTTTATGTTATCTTGTTTAAGATACCCCTTGATTGTATTTCGATATTTGAGTTAAGAATTGGTTTATTCTAATGATATTCCTAGTTATAAGAAACTAACTTATTTTTGGTTAATTGGATTGAAAAATGGTCATTTTGACTCATATAATTTTGGATGTGAGGGCAATTGAATATAAAATATTTCCTTATCAACGATATTTATATATGAATACATTTTAAAATATTAAATACTAGAGACGCAAAATTTTCTCATTGTGAGATGGGGGTTTTATTAAATAAAAGAAATCATAAATGACAAATATGTTTTTAGTATGCTATTATTATATCGTATCATGTAATATAAAGAATACAAAACTGATGGCTAACTTCTAAAGCTCATTATTAAAATTCAGTTTTTTTGATATATAAAACTTTTGAAACCAAAAATTTCACTGGGTTATAGTTCATTTTGGGTAGTAAAATAATCTCTACTTGATCTTAAAAACTGAAAATTCGTTTGTTTAGATATTTCTTGGTTTTTCAATAGAGGCTTTAAATCTTCGAAGGCGATTTGATTGCAGATCTCGGATAATATATTTAAGAGACCAGAATTAATTGATCAATAAATATTTTGATCAATGGCACTCGAGCAATTCTTTCACACTTATCTAATGATTTCGGGAATTTACTAAATAGTCAGAAATTTTCTGATGTCAGTATTGTGGTTGAAGCAAATTTTAGCAACAAGATCACCATATTTTACTGTAGCACTCTCTAGTAATTGGGTTAAAAGGGAAAACAATGCCATTATCTTCGCCAAACCTAATATTTTACTTAAAATTCTTAAAATAATTCTCAGGTAAGTGTTTTTATTTGCTTCAAAGTATTTTAGACAACATAAATTTTTATGTTTCATTTTCCTGTAGATATATTTATAACGGCGAGATCTCCTTTGATAAACATGGAGTGCCTACCCTTTTAGAATTGCTTGTTACCGCTGACGAACTTATTCTAGAGAATCTTTTTGATCCTCTTGAAGACTATTTGATTGAACACCATGCAAAAGAACTGGAAAAAAATTTGGCCATTTTGCAGAAAACTTCATTTATGCATGAATCTTTCAAAAAGTTACAAAATTCTGCACCGATATTGCTGCTAACAATCTAGCTATAGTCTTCAATTCCCAAATTTCACCACCCTCAGTGAAAATGCTCTTTCCTCAATTTTAACCTGGGATGACCTAAATATAGAAGAATCTGAAATATGGTGGAATGGGGAGTTGCTAAATTGGATAACAATATTCAGCTGAAAAACGTTCTTTACTCGACAGATGAAAACTTTAACGCCTTAAAGGAATTCATTGAAAGACTTTTACCTTTAATCCGGTTCTTTAACATATCTTCAGTTAACTTCTATCACAAAGTAAAACCATTTGCGAGAATCTTGCCTGGAACTTTATATGAAAATCTTTTACATCATTATCTCGTACCAGGGTAGTCATCAAAATTCGGTAGATGCTCAGCCATTACGATGTTCTCGATCAAATAATGATTCAGAGCTTCTTCAATTGGATAATATAAAACAGCTTGATCATTGGATTCAAGGCAAAAACGAAAATACTTTTTTTGAAGATCAACTTGGAGATGATTTTAAATTGCTACTTCGAGGCAGTCGAGACGGATTCACTCCAGCCGATTTTCATCGATTATGTGATAATAAAGGAGCAACAGTAAGCGTAGAACGCAAAGAAAATCTAGAAGACGAAGAAAATCTAGCAGACGAAGAAAATCTAGAAGACGAAGAAAATTTAGAAGACGAAAAAAATCTAAAAGACGAAGAAAACCTGGAACGCAAAGAAAATCTAGCAGACGAAGAAAATTTAGAACGCAAAGAAAATCTAGAAGACGAAGAAAATCTAGCAGACGAAGAAAATCTAGAAGACGAAGAAAATCTAGAAGACGAAGAAAATCTAAAAGACGAAGAAAACCTGGAACGCAAAGAAAATCTAGCAGACGAAGAAAATCTAGAAGACGAAGAAAATTTAGAAGACGAAAAAAATCTAAAAGACGAAGAAAACCTGGAACGCAAAGAAAATCTAGCAGACGAAGAAAATTTAGAACGCAAAGAAAATCTAGAAGACGAAGAAAATCTAGCAGACGAAGAAAATCTAGAAGACGAAGAAAATCTAGAAGACGAAGAAAATCTAAAAGA
>JAAOMT010000098.1:50869-126309 GCA_016748015.1 Geosiphon pyriformis | reverse complement strand
AGAACGCAAAGAAAATCTAGAAGACGAAGAAAATCTAGCAGACGAAGAAAATCTAGAAGACGAAGAAAATCTAGAAGACGAAGAAAATCTAAAAGACGAAGAAAACCTGGAACGCAAAGAAAATCTAGCAGACGAAGAAAATTTAGAACGCAAAGAAAATTTAGAAGACAAAGAAAATCTAAAAGACGAAGAAAACCTGGAACGCAAAGAAAATCTAGCAGACGAAGAAAATTCAGAACGCAAAGAAAATCTAGAAGACGAAGAAAATCCGGAACGCAAAGGAAATGAAAGTGAAGTAATTATGGAAAATAATAAAAATGAGATTACTCAACTGAGAGTGATTGAAGAAAAAACATTAAAAGTTCATCAAGAAATAGGAATATCCAGCGTTAATAATAAGGAAAATATTAATATTGAAGAGTCATCAGGAAGTATTGAAGGAGAAACAATAATTGAAAAGGGTTCTGAAAATAGAGATTCGGATAGTAAAGTAAATGACCTGAAAATGGCCAGAAAGGAATCACTGATACAAAATCACAATGAGGATTATATTGTAGGATGTTGCCCGAGTGTAGGTCACGATGAACCATACTAGAAGAATGAATTGAATCAAGTCCAGAAGCTATATTCCTCGCGATCCTTAATTTACTCCACCAACTTGTAGAATGAAAATTTGTTGATATATATTTTCGCATGTCTCCTTCTGAGGCAAACTCCATCACAATTCCATACTCAAATTTTTCAGCGTTTTGCGTAATCCCATATATTGAAGAAATATTCCTCAAATACCCACCTTTATTAATAATATTAATTGCGATAGGTCTTTGAATATTTAACTTATCGAAAGTGTAAAAAATAATAAGTTAAGTAAATAGTTAAATAAATAATAGCTAAATATGAATTAAACATAAATACAAATATATAAATAATAATAATAGTTTTGTTCACCTCTTTAAACACTTCTGAACTGTTCGTTTTCATAATTTTTATTGCTATTTCTTTTCTCCCTTTCTTTCATATTCCATTTCATCATGATGCTTTATACGATATTCATCAATTAATCCATCCATTAGAGTTGCTTTATAAATTATACCGAACCCTCCTCTAGCAATTTCGTTGATATTCGACAAACCCTCCCATGGAATCCATTCATAATAATTAACTCTACCCTCATAATTATCAGATTGATTAGGTGGAATATATATAGGATTCTTAATTATTTCATCCACTTCTTTATTGCCGCTTGAAAAGTTCTTATAAAGTTTCTCAAAAAATATGAAATTGCACGCAGGGCACTTATTCCATCGATCTCGAATACACTCTTGACATTTTTCACACAGGTTGCAATCATCAGCGTATGGACGAGTTCTTTTAACTTCTTTGTTTTCCATGGTGTGAATAAAGGGCAAAGGATAAAATGGGAATAGGATACATTCATTCCTTAACCTTAAAAGTAGTTGTAGTACACAACAAGTTTTCCACTATCACATTGTCTTGTTACCTAAACAAGTAGTTTAATTTCTTTATAGAGCAATGATAACAGCAACAATAATGATAACAACACGGTTTAGGCATATCGTATCATTAGTATCACTATCATTTACAAATAATTAAATGACCTATCACTTACATATTTAATACTATATTCTATTAATAGGTAATGGGTATTTTTATTTCGGATTTCTAAGTATTAAAAAACGATTATCTTTTAAAATAAAATATTTTTAACCTTATGCTTTAACAATAGAGATTTTTATTATTTTTCATTATTTCTTTAAGTATTAGGTCACAGTTCTCTCCAAACTAAATTAGAAAATTTTTCTCTCATATCACGAATGAATTGGGGAATATCAAATTGATTAAGCTAATATGAATTGATAACTCAAAATGGTAGAGAAATCACAATATCTTAGCACTTGTGCTAAGATATAAGTTCAACATTGTGGTTCTATTTATTATTAAGAAATGCCCTCATTTTAATATTTATCCCTGATCGAAAACTATCAAAATATAAAATCAGATTCTTTTTTAAATAAGATTAATATCTGACAACAACCAAATTGTGAAATTCTTATTCTATGATTACTCTATAGACTTAACGCTTAATTGAATATTTTCAACTGATAAAACTAGTTTCTTTAAAATTTATTGAAAATTAACAATATTTTTTACAAAAACATTTCTATATTATAATTCTTTTTCCATTATGTTTTATAGTAGATACTAAATTTTTCTTATTAAATTTTGTTTTATTTTCATTTTATACTCTTTGAAATTCATTAAAAAAAGATAATTTTAGTAAAAATTAAATATTATTAGTTATTTTTAAATAATTGATTTAGAATAATTGAGTTGTTTTGTATTTTACATACAGATATTTTTTCTGAAAGAGTAATAATTTTTTCTTTTAATTTTGGATATTTCAAAATCCATAAAGATTTTACAAATTTTTGCATTTATATCAAAAAGTACAAAATAAATATAATTAATTATCTTTTTTGTTTTGATTATTAATTATAAATTTTTAATAAATTTCATAATATTAATAAATACTTAATATATATATATCTATAAATAAAATTTCAAAGCTATTTTTATTATTTTTGTAACATAAATAATAAAAATGTAAAGTGTTTCATAACTTTTTTCTGGATAGTGTTTTATATTTGATAAAATTTTAAAAACTACTTTAGTTATTTATTGAATATTTTTATTATCTTTATTAAAAAGTTATATAAGAATTTAAATGTGGTTTAAAATAAAGGTTTTTAAATAGGTTTTTTTTTAAAAATCATATTTTATAAATATTTTATTTATGATTTGATTTACAATATATTATATTTTCAAAACACTAATAATAGATTTAAACAGGAAATCCAAAACCACATTCGTTTAAAAAATATTAAATAATTGTATTTTTTTATATGAAAATAAAATCTAAAAAATTTATGATTATTTTTTAATCACTAGGATTGTAATAAATAATATGAAATTATTGAATGATTAATAATAAAATAATAACTATTATATTAAAGGTTTTTATTATTCTTGGATTCCATGAAGAATATTAATAAAATCGCTAGAGAAGGATCGGTACATTTAATAAAGCAACATACATTGATGGATTAATTGATTTAGATAGCATGAAACATCATAGTAAAATGAAATATAAAGAAACAAAATTAATTCAAAGTACTAATAAAATTTATTAAGACATCTTTGCAGAATAGTAATAAACTCTTTAAAGAGGTATATTTAAATTTATTTATATGGAGACATGCAAAAAAAAATTTAGCATTCTACCCATTAGTTCGATAAATTATAAATCGCATCTTACATTATCTAGAACATACCATTTATGAAAAAATCTACTATGTGATAAAATTAATATTATTAGAGTTTTAACATGATTATTACAAATGGGAAATGAAGATAACCAATCACGATTAGGTTTATTAAGACTTGTCTAAATATGTTATATAACAAATTAAATAAGTGTTAAAAAAATAGCATATCCATAAATTCATATTTAATCTTTTTTTAACTTCTTACCTTTAGGGAGAAACACGAATTCTTTTAAAATAGTAAAGTAATTTAATTTAAATTAAATCAAAGAAATAATCAATATAAAAATAGATAAACTAACCTTTTGTTTCTTTAATCATTTGGAAAGTTAAAAGACGACTTATATAAACCGCTCCTGGATGAATGGGTGTCATTAAGTAATTTCTTCTCACGTTCCTGCCTTCTGCCATTGCTTCTAAGTAATCATTAATTTTTAAAAACTGGGGAGCCACAGTTTTAGCCTCTTGATATGTAAACTCTTCTATCGTTGACTTTTCATCTGTAGTATCCTTGTCGAAATACTGGCTATACATGTTCGAAAATTCCCAAAACTTCTCTTCAACTTCTTCCGCAGTAGGACGATTCTCAGGATTAACATCCCAACACTTTTTAATGAGTTCAGCGTAACAAGGTGGAAAAAGTGGTGAGGTAATCTTAGGTCTAATATTATTATAAAGAATATCCATCACGAGAGAGTGATCATGAGAACGATCATGAAAAGGAGGCTTTCCTGTTGCTAATTCCCATAATAACATGGACAAACTATAAATATCGTCAGCCGAAGTAAACTTTTCTCCTTTTAAAACTTCTGGTGGAATGTATGGAATCACTCCATATATCTTTTTTTCCTCTGTTTCCAATAGTTACATAACTGGTACTTAATTGCAGGATGTTGCCCGAGTGTAGGTCACGATGAACCATATCAGAAGAATGAATAGTAGCAAGTCCACGAGCTATATCCCATACGATTTCTAATTTATCATGCCAACTCTTCAAATGAAATTTGTTGATAAATATTTTCGCATATCTCCGAGTTTGGCAAACTCCATCACAATTCCATACTCGAGTGTTTCAGCGTTTTGCGTAATCCTCAATATTCTAGAGATATTTTCCAAGTATCGACCCTTCTCAGCAAACTATCAACAGTGTAAAAAATGTTAAATAGATGATATAATAAATAGAATAAATAATAGATAATACAAATAAATAAACAATAATATAGAGTAAAATAAATAATGGGTAAATATGAATTAATATAAATATAAATGATGATACCTTGTTTACCTCTTTAAACGCTTCGGAACTGTTCGTTGGGATAATTTTTATTGCTACCTCTTTATATATTCCTTCTCTTTCATATTCCAATTTACCATGATGTTTTATTGTCCAGTTTGCAATTAATCTATCAACCCATGTTGCTTTATAAATTATAACGAACCCTCCTCTACCAAATTCTTTGATATTCGACAAACGCCCCCATGGAATCCATTCATAGTAACTCAAACAGTATTTACTATAAACTGGATTTTTAATTATTTTATCAAATTCTTTGTTGCCGCTTGAAAAGTCGCAATAAATTTGTTCAAAAAATATGAACTGGCATTCAGGACACCCATTATTATTTTTGTTTCTCTGACACACTTCATACTCGTTGCAATCATGAGCCCCCAGAAGAGTTCTTTTAATTTCTTTGTTTTCCATGATGTGAATAAGTGCGGATAAAATGTGAATAGATTATTATTCAAAGAGGGTTTTGTTTTTGAAAAGCTTCATTTAATATTACGTTTGGAAACTGATTTTTTTAAAGGCGGGGTTAGCACATGGGCTCTATAATATTAATTAGATGTTATAAAAAAGGTAATGATAGACAAAGTCGTGATTAATACCCTCCAAATATAATGCCCTTAACACTATACCCCCCAAATACAATACCCTCTTTTGAACAATAGATCCGGGGGGGGGGGAGGAGGTCTAGATCAAAAAATCAAGGGTTGAAATGTAACAGACCCAGGTCTTTTACGCGGCAAATTACGGTATATTGTTTCTCTGTGTTTATATGTTTAAAAAATTGTCGCTATAACTTATCACTTATATATTAAAATTATATTCTTTTTTATTATTTCTTTATTATTAGGTCTCAGTTCTCTTCTCTCATAACACTCAAAGGAAGATTATTACCACAACTGCTACAATGTCAACATTGTGATTCTATTTATTAAAAACTGCCCATTTTAATATTTACCACTGTCAAACTATAAAATAATTATCTTTTTTAAATAAAAATAATAACTGACAAACATCCAAATTGTGAAATTCTTTAAAAAATATTTTCAAATTAAATTATTATAAAACTAGTTTCTCTCGTTAGGAATATTATTATAATTTGATTGTACAAGAAACAACCATGTTATTCTTATTATAAAGAATAACATCGAGTTTTTTGTTGCCAAAAATTTACTAGTTTATTGAAATTGACAACACATTCAATAATAATAATTCCACTCAGATAATTTTATATTATTGGAATGGTTACATTTTGAATTGATAGAGGACATAAATTTCAATGAATATTTTTGAACTTTCTCGATTTCAAATTTCAAACCTGATTTTATTTTCACGAATACTGGTTAATTGACGTGGAATATTAGAATTCTCCAATAAGAAGTTTGGAAAAGTTTTACATTATACCATTTTTTTAATAACCGATTTCTCAAATTGTATTTTATCAACAAGCTTTCTTGAAAAAAATTGGTTTACTGGTTATAATTCCTGTAATTTGTTGCTCAATTATTAAAATCTGAATATAATTCGATTTCAAAATTCTAAAATTTAAATGATTGTTATAAGTGAAAGTCTATTACAAACCAAAAAAGTCATTTGTGAAAAATAACCTATCATTGTTTATTAGTAACAGTTGTCACATATATCTTAATTTTTGCACTTTGATAATATCTCTAACTATTATTAATTGAATTTCTATTAAGGAAATTCTTTAAAGTCTTCAATCCCGAATATCAACAATTTGTTTAAACGTGTAAAGAAAATTTATCAAATATAAATATTACTATTTTTATAAAAGGGATAATTTAAAATGATTTTGCTGTTTAATATGTTTGTAATGTTATTATTTTGTTTCTCATATTTTAGAAATCAATTTGATAATATCAAATGCTACATTATTACAAGATAGATTGTTTTAACACCTTTCTTAAATACTTTATTTTTTCACTAATTATTAATATTTACAAATTTTATTATAATTTCCCATTCCAATGATAAAGCTTCAAACATTTAGAATAAGCTCAAGTCACATGACGTTTGCATAGAATGACGATTTTCCTCAGAACCATCGTTCTCATGCTAAATTATGTCATCTCAAAAAAAGGATGGCAAAACCAGTAGCAATTAATGCGACTATACCTATATTTGATTCGAAGATTAACACATTTCCAGCCGAGAATAGAACTGGAGATGTTTTAGTCGGAGTTATTACTCCGCTTTGCGTCTTAACTACGATTACGGATGAAGTTTCTGTTGATTTTCTAGATAATGTTAACCGAGAAATAAGAGAATGAGTGAATGAGTTAATTAGTTAATTAATTAATTAGTTAGTGAGAATGAATTTTTTAAGGCTTAAACGTTGTGCTAATCTTACCCATTACTTTGGTTTTCATTGCTATGAACTCGAAGAATACTATTAGACTCGGCGAAAGTAAGTTGAAAAGAAATTTTGAAATCTGTTAACATTACCTGTCCAAATTTTTATTAGACGAGTCAGTGTTCTGTGATCCGCCACCATTGTTCGATGATCCGCTAGCACTAGCTGGTGTCGGCTGCGGTGTAGATGAATTCCCACTTTTATTACCCTTATCAGTGGTAGTAGGCGAAGCTGTTTGACTGGATTCGGGCGTTTGTGTGCTAGATTGTGGCGTCGTTTTGTTGTTGTTGCTGCTGCTGGCGGATTGACTTGATGAGGAAGATTCAGATGGGGATGGTTGTGAGCTTGAAAAAGAAATTGTTAAAACTCAAGTTTAGCTAGGAAGGATGACATTTTAATTACCTCGAAGTGGTTGTTGATGATCGACCGGATGGTTGGGTAGTTGGAGTTAAAGTTGATTCTTGCTTTCCACTCGTTGTAACCGATTTTGATGTTTCCCTAAATTTTTCAAAATCATGAATTGCAAAAAAATTTTATATGTTAAGTTTCATTCAATATTTTTTATTTTCAAGAAGAAACTCACTTTGAAGAAGATGACTGAGAAGAATTATCTCCAGAACTCGGACTCGGCTTTGGTTCATTATTAACTAATGCGTTGCTCTTATTATTGAGGCTCGAATCATTTTTATTTTCGGTATTAATTTGTTGAATATTCGATAATCGTGGCCCTGAAGATGTGTCTAATGATGATTCAGGTTGTCCATCTCGTACAAATGTTAGTGCTAACCCTACGAAAGAAACCAAGAGGAAGATATTTTTAAGAAAAAACGAGTTCAAATTCATTTTGTAAGATATATATTTCGTTGTTAAAGTTTGGATAATTTGATGGGTTTGATATATTCAGCTAGGGAGTCGAGAAGGTAGCTGTCAATAAGGTCATTTATAAGAAAAATTTAAGTGGCAAGGAATAAAAACAAGAGAAAGTGTATGTGGAAGGCTGTGCGTCGATATATAATATTTCGGCAAAGCCTCGATAAGTTAGAAAAAACTTGATTAAAAGTATATATTTTGAAATTTTTAACCCGTATTATCATGATTGTTGTTTGCGAAGCCATTGATGAGGATAGCAGATTTCCAGTAGGATAATGGTTTTCCTGCAAGTTTTGAGTTATTTATTTCATCGGCTTTATCATCAAAGGTAGTATTTAAATTCTGATGATGTAATTATTAGTATCTAAGAATTTTCAAAAATTAAAATTAGTGTTGGGCAAAATCAGAACTTGGGGAATTTGTGAATTACTCTATTGAGAAACTTCCCACAATTTTAATCCACCCTCCCAATTACCCCTCAATTATAATAAATACTTGCACTTTCTAACGAAATTAATTTCATACTTACCTGCCTGGGTTTGGTCACAATCATGGAGATGATCATACAAGTGATGATTGTTAGTATTGCACAGCACTGACGGTCGTCACTTCGAATTCTCTAAGGGGAATCTCGACAGGAAAATTTTTGCTCCTGGTTGATCGTGTGGTGCGCCGCGTGATTGACCTTTAATATGTACGTTATACAGTGGTGAGGTGGGGGGAAAAGCAAGAAGTAAAAATTTGAATTAGCTATTATGCAAGAAATATTGTAAGCAGTTGCATCATACTAATTCTATTCTGGCTGATTTGATTGAAATCAAGATTTCAACTATTCAAGAGAATGAGACTAATTATCCAATCAAAAATTTTAAAGACAAGTGATTTGAATACCACTTGGCGTCTAATAAAACTAGCACTACTAATAGTTTAGTTCTGCCCAGAGTATTTTGGGACAATTTCGAAACTTGTTAATATCAGTCTATCAATTAATGAGTGTGGCACAGATATATTAGTATTTTCACAATTTTGAGCTCCGAAATCTTTATTTCTGAGAGTTTTGCGATTTTACACTTGGAAAAAATCTAAATAGTGTAAAAATTTAGCGGCACAGTTATATAAATGAAGATAAGATAATAGAATTAATTTAACTATTGAATTTGTTTACCTTTCAAAAATCTTTCACCCATATTATTGGAAAACTTTGAGCGAGTCAAAATTGAATTCCTTTCAAATGAAACAATAAAATAGGTATTTCAGTTTTCATTCTGTATCCACAACAAATTATAAGAGAAACTTTTTACCTTTTTGCAAATTTCAATTTTTGACAAATTAAGTTAATTTTATATCAAGTTTTTTTTACTTACTATCAATTAATAAAATTCTGATTTTAACAAATTTCTGAACAAAATATTTGATTGACAATTAATTAGAAATATTTTATTTAAAAATTTTAATCAATTTCTGCACATTTGGATTGTTTTACTTAAGAATTTCGTTTAGATAAATCAGCAATATCATCAAATGCAAGCTGTTAAAACGCAGGAGATTTATAGAAAAATTCCCCGTTATGAAATTTAAAATTAATCATATTAAGCTATTATGAAACTACCTGTCGCCTTAAATAAAATTCTTTTTGTTTTTTATTTAATTTTCCTTTGACCGTTGAATGAATTTTTTACCGGTTTTCAGTATAAAAAATCTATAAACTAGCCTAAATGAATCTGCCTCCTTAGTAAATCAATCGCTCGTGATATTCTTGTTTTGAGGCTGATAACATCAAGGATTTCAAACTTTTCTTTGTAAGGGGCTAATAACCAGGTCAGCTAAGGATCCAGCAGGCACACCATCGATATATTTTTGAAGTGCTGCTAAGAAAGGGATTTTAAGATCTTGAAGCATCGCCAAAAGTTCCCGGGTAGTCGATTTCAAAGAAGTTATAAGATCTTGTATTAAATTTTGATTTTAAGAAAGGATTTTAGAATTTGCAAGTTTAATTTCAGGTACTTAGTTCCGGGAATGCCGTTACTTCGGCCTCAAAAATGGTCTCAGTGTGACACATCGATCAATTCTTATACGAGCAACACCTTTATAAAAATCATCAGGAAGGAAAAATTAGATTTTCTTGGTTCAACCATTTTTTTTTTAACATTCCTAGAATATTTAATAGTTACCTTCTACAATAGCCATAAATCCACCACCAACCACTTTTTCCAATTTAACAATACGTGCAATGGAACCAAATTAGTACAGATCTGAAGTCGTAATACGAGCTCAGGA
This sequence comes from Geosiphon pyriformis, assembly GCA_016748015.1. Lineage (NCBI taxonomy): Eukaryota > Fungi > Glomeromycota > Glomeromycetes > Archaeosporales > Geosiphonaceae > Geosiphon > Geosiphon pyriformis. Next base: position 116,159 of record JAAOMT010000098.1, on the reverse strand, counting down.
AACACCTCATAGTCTTGTTCAAAAGTAATTGTAGACAGTTGGATTGAAATTAAAATTTTTACACACAAATTAATTATACAAAATATTTTTTTTTCTCAGATGGATATAAGTAATGCTTTTTGTCTATAAAATATTAATGTTTTATATATTCCTCCTTCTGCATTAAACGCAGTCCTGAAAACGATTTGGCATACTAATAAAGCGCGTAAGTATTATCTCTTTTTAGAGACTAGCTTCACATTTATATTCAACTATAACAAAAAATCCCTCCTCTTATGGCACATTCAGCTTTTGTGACACTGTTTCTTTGACTCTTTTTTCAAAAAATTAAAGATTTATTTTATCCATAAATAATTAATCCTTTTTTTTATATTTAATTAATACCTATCTACTGTTGTTTGAAAAACCAACTGATTTTTTAAAATTTAAAAAAATCAGATAGGCCTTTTAACTTTTCAAATTAATTGGTATATATAAAAATCCTTTTACATTATAAAATTAGAATTGATATTGGCAATTGGCTTATAAACTCAGCTTAATGAAACCTTTTAAATAGTCGTTTTCCAAGAAACTGTAAACGAATCATTTGTTCCACGTTTTAAATTAAAATTTAGCAGCATCATTTAATGGGTATAATTAGTGAAAAGTTTCAAAACATAATAAAAATGAAAATAAAGGTCGATTTTTACGAAAAATAAATCAAAGGTAATTTATAAATTGTCCGATTATTATCCGTTAAGAATAAACGAGTCTTATTAAAGGGAAACTTGTAGTTTCAATCTGAAATTTCATCTAATATCATTTCTACTAAAAATCAACGCTTATTCCGATTTATGATCATTGGTTTCAACAAGCAAGGGCTTGGTATCTAGTACGCTTCGGCGTGGCTTCCCTTCATAATTATAAATTTCAATCCATTCCATTGCATCCTCCCACACATGTGGTCCAAATAAATGATACTTTTTAAATATGTGAAAGATAAATAATTAAATCAACTTTCATACATTTTGAATTAATACCGACCCAAATATTCTAAATTAAACAGTGTCTACAGCATACCTAAATCGGGGTGGGAACACCAAATAAATAGTATTTTAAATCCTTTGAATCCATATCTTGAAAACATGTTCTTGGCAGTTGGCAAACATCCAATCTCAGCGGCCAATTGATCACAATATGCCAAGAAATCGACTCGTATGGTGTGTCGTGATGAACTGTAATAAATTGAGGAATGGGTAGCTTGATATTTGGATAGATTTATCCATTTCCAAAACTGGACGGTAAAGGATTAATTCTAACCTTGATTTAACCACTAACATAACGGGCTTGCATTTCGCTGTATCAAAAGTAATGCGATAAAAGATAGGTTGAGGAATTTCATTTGAAAAATTAGTTTTCGTATAATTCAATCGGGACACTCTAAAAATTCAATATTATGGTATCTAGTTTAACAAAGTTTTTTACATAAAAGCATCGGCAATTTCTTGAAGATTGAGATATCTTAAGTCTTTAATAAACTTGTGAAAATTTTCGTTTGAAAAAAGTGAAAAGATAGAATAGCTTAAGATTCATATTATTTCTTAGAATAAACTTAAAGAAAAAATCGAAATTTGTGTGGATTCATTCGCATTTGAATATTTGAAGAATGAATCGTAACTGAAACAATTATTGCTCAAAGTATTTCTAGAACAAAGTCCCAGAATTTGAAAAATGCAAATGATCAGGCTTGAATAGATCCTTCAAAGATAATCGATAAAAATTCAGTAGGGATAAAATGAGTAGATAAATAATCTGACTAAGCAAGAGAATATTATTAGATGGCATAAGAAAATAGACAATACAATTTCTATTTTAACTGAAACTAAGTTAAAAAATACTTTTAGACTTTGGATTAAAGTTTTTGTTACTAGCAAAAAATCAAATTATTTTGGTATTAATGTTATTATTATTATAAATAATAGTGTGACTAAACATATTAATAATAAGATTTTAAAAGTAGTTGTAAATTTTTTTAATTAAGTTTATTATTTAAGAAAAAATTTTTAGTGACCGACTAAAACATCACCAGTTCTATTCTCGGCTGGCAACGTGTTAATCTCCGAATTCAATATATGTATCGTCGCGTTAATTGCTACTGGTTTTGCCATCCTTTTTTGAGATAGCATAAATCAGAATGAAAATGATAGTTCTGAGGAAATCGTCATTCTATGTAAACGTCATGGGGACTTATGCTTATTCTAAATGTTTGAAGCTTTATTATTAAAACTACATAAAATTTGTAAATATTAATAATTATTGAAAAAAATAAAGCATTTATTCTCAACAAATGATGTTTCAAGGCGTAGAAGAAAATTATCGACGCATTTTTAGTTTACAAGTTTAAGACTTTAAAATGTTTTTAGGATGGATGCTAGAGCTCGAGATCTTGAATCAAAATGCATCGTGAATATTACATTCTCTTTGAAAGCTGAGAAAAAAGCTTAATTTCCAATCCTGATCTTTTAATCTTATAATTTCCTAATACATTTACTCTATTATTTTTCGTACTCTAGATTCCTAATATCAACAATAAAAAATGCTAAATTCTAAAATTCAAATTCAAAACATAAAAATAAAAAAAGTTACATCGTCATCATTTTACAATCGACTCTCAACCTCTACTATTGGATGAGTAACATTCCATATTTGTTCTCCTTCGAATGCCGCAGCCAAAACATCAAACATATTTTGCGCATATACAAACTGAATATCATTTCGAATGCGTTCTGGTACATCGCCTTCCACATCCTTTCGATTTCTTTTGGGTAAGATCACTTTTTTGATGCCGGCACGATGTGCTGCAATCACTTTTTCCTTTATCCCTCCAACTGGTAGAACCTGTCCACGTAACGTAATCTCACCAGTCATTGCAGTAGTAGGAGCAACATTTTTATGAATAAATAATGACACTAAAGCAGTGATCAAAGCTACACCCGCAGAGGGGCCATCTTTTGCAACCGCACCCGCGGGAAAGTGTATGTGAACATCCCGCTCAGAAAAGAAGGTATTCTCAGTTGTGGCAGTAGTGATTCCAAGCTGGTATGCATGAGATCGTACCCAAGATAATCCTATGTGAGCTGATTCTTTAATGACCGCACCTAATTTACCTAAATCAATCGATATTTTATAATTAGCTTTTTGCTTTTAACTTCAAAATAACCTTCTGAAAGCAAGTTACCTGTTAATTGAAGGGCACCTTTCCCTGACATCTGTGTCACTTCGATAAATAATATCCCACCAGAACCTGAGGAGGTCCATGCCAAGCCAGTGACTACTCCAGGTCTAGCCGTTCGTTCGGCAACTTCATCGTCATATTTTTCCACCTAATTTTATCAAGAGAATATTAAGACGATCAGTAATTTCAAAGAATAACAACCAAATATTTATTATTTCCAGAAGATTACCCCTAATATATCTTCTACATCGTTAAATTTGATTTCTCCTTGATACTCATTAATCGTTCCTTTTTCTTTTGCGTCGGCAAACTTTACCGCCTTAGCTCTACAAACTCCAGCGATTTCTCTTTCCAAATTTCTTACTCCGGCCTCGCGCGTATAGCCTGTGGCTATCTTGAGCATCACTTCATCGCTAATCTTCACATGTCCAGGTGCAAGACCATGGGAGGCGATTTGTTTGGGCAATAAATGCCTTTGGGCAATCTGTATTTTTTCATCAAATGTGTAACCTGGTAATGAGATCAATTCCATTCGATCAAGTAGAGGTGCCGATATTGTATCTGCTTGATTGGCTGTGGCAATAAAGAGTACTTTGGAGAGATCCAGAGGAACGTTTAAGTAATGATCAGTAAACGTGTTATTTTGTTCCGGATCGAGAACTTCGAGTAGAGCGGCTGATGGGTCTCCATGATTGCTCAAATTACCAACTTTATCAATTTCATCTTTAAAATTTTAGAAAATTAATCGAGCAAAGTTAGGAGAAACTCCAATCGCGTAAAAAGACAAATAGAAATGTTAAAATATTCCTACTCACCTAACAGAAACACCGGATTATTGACTCCCACCCGCTTTAAACCTTGAGCTATTAATCCGGGCATAGCTCCAATATAAGTGCGACGATGACCACGAATTTCGGCCTCATCTCTGACACCACCCAAAGAAAGCCGATAAAATTTTCTTCCAAGTGCATTGGCAATACTTTTGCCCAATGAAGTTTTCCCAACACCAGGCGGACCTAGTAAGCACAGAATTGGACCCTTCATGTCTTCCTTCAATTTAAGAACCGCCAAGTATTCTAAAACTCGCTTCTTGACGGGCTCAAGACCATAATGATCATCTTCAAGTTGTTGACGCGCCTTTTCAATATCTAATATATCTGAAGTCGTTTTACTCCATGGAATTTCCGAGAGCCATTCAAGATATGTACGAACTACTTGATATTCGGCTTGTGTGGGATGCATACGCTTTAAGCGTTTCAACTCACGTTGTGCAGCCTTTTGAGCTATTTTAGAACATATTAATAGATATGCTCCAAAGTAATCTTAAAATTAATAGCCTTTTAACAGAATATTCGTATTTAGCTTCCTACCTTCAGGTGAGAGGCCTGCTTCTTGAAGTCGCTTAGATAAATCAGCAACATCATCATCTTCAGTTGATGATTCATCTCGCTCTCCTAGTTCATCTTTGATTGCTGCGAGCTGTTAAAACGCAGGAAATTTATAGAAATATTCCTTTTTATGAAATTTAAAATTAACCTTATTAAGCTATGATGAAATTACCTGTTGCCTTAAATAAAATTCTCTTTGTTTTTTACTTAATTTTCCTTCGACCGTTGAATGAATTTTTTGAGATATTTTTAATACCTGTTTTAGGTATAAATAATTTTATTAATTTTAAATTATAATCATTAGAATTTCCATAAATTAGCCTACATGAATCTGCCTCGTTAATAAATCAATCGCTCGGGATATCCTTGTTTTGAGATTGATAGCATCGAGGATTTCAAGCTTTTCTTCATAGGTTGTTTCAAGGGTGCTAACAAGCAAGTCAGCCAAAGATCCAGCAGACACACCATCGATATATTTTTGAAGTTCTGCTAACAAAGGGGTAGGGATTTTAAGATCTTGGAGCATCGCCAAAAGTTCCCTGGCAGTAGATTTCAGAGAAATTATAAGATCTTGTAGCTCTTGATCGTCTTTGAGAAGAACTTGAAAAAAGAGATAGCTAGATATTAAATTTTGTTTTAAAAAAGGATTTTAGGATTTGCAAGTTTAATTTCAGGTACCCGGTTCCGGGAACGCCGTTACTTCGGCCTCAAAAAATGGTCTCAGCGTGACATATCGATCAATTCTCATACGGGCAACACCTTTATAAAAATCATCAGGAAGGAAAAATTAGATTTTCTTGGTTCAACCATTTTTTTTTGAACATTCCTAGAATATTTAATAGTTACCTTCTACAATAGCCATAAATCCACCACCAACCACTTTTTCTAATCTAACAATACGTGCAGCGCAACCAAATTGGTGCAAATCTGAAGGCGTAATCGGTTGATTCAAAAGGTTTTCTGCACCGGGTTTCTTGGTTGAATTTATATCATTTGTAGGGATCGAAACTTTTGTATTGATCAAAGGCACAGAAGTTATGGCAGTGTCCGATGAATTATTAGCATTTACATCCGTTGGATTTACTTTACTGAGCGAAGGTTGAAAAGGGACACATCCAACAATGTAATTTGATTCCCGTGAATTATCAGAGGATCGATAAAACTGTTGCATTAATTGCACAGTATCTTTGCGACCAATTTGAAGTCGTAACACGAGCCCAGGGAGTAATACTTTATTTTTGATTGGGACGATTGGAATTTTTGAAGGAATTTTCAAGTTAGTTTTGTTGTCCATGTTACCCGGTTGTGATAATATTAAAATTGAAAAATATTTTGTTGAAAAATTGATAACAAGAGCATAACAATGACAAACCTAATTTCTATAATTTTATGGGCCAGTTGATCGGCTTATCATAGTAATGATTAACCTCGATTCTACATTGCAATATCGTATTGGCAAAAATTTAACCCTCTTAGTCTACTTTCTCAATCTTTTTCGTCTAATATCTAACCTCATCCAGAATTAAATATGTAGTGCACAAAACTTTGGTTTTTCCGAAGAAGTGCTTACAATCTTACATGGAAATGAATATCATTCTTCTACTGAACATTAAGATGGATTAAATTAATAATTGAATCTCAGAGGTCGAACTAGGTCCTTGAAAGTTTTTTTGCAGATGGAAAGACGTTCCTTTATATCTAAAAAGCCCAACTTTATCCTCCATTTAGTAATCATATTCTTGCTATATGAATCTAACTTCCCTAAAATAGTTATATTTGGGGCTAATAACTCTTATAATTGATACCAATTTAAAAAATTTATATGTTTAATATTGATTTATAATTTCAAAAATATTTTGTTTTAAATCTTTAGGATACTACGGATTGCCAACACCAGAGTATTACTCACATAGAATGATCTCTCCAGAATATAAAAAGTAAATATATAGTGTCTAAAGAATGAATAACCTAAAACTTTGCTTGACAAGTATTAAACATTCGGATTAATGAAACAAATTTAATATAGTTGGCAAATTGATCACTGAAATTTTGGTTAAATTCAAAGATTTATTACAATATTTATTTTGGCGATGATGACATTATAAGAAAACATTTACCATCTTAAATATTAAAAAACTAGCATTTTAAAAAAAAATTAAAATGGTTATTTTATTTTAAAAAATGCTATTATATTATAAAAAATTAAAACAGAATTATACTACAAAACTTTTAAAATTTATTTTTATTTACAAATGCAAAAATTCAAAATGTATAAAAAAAATTAATAAAACCACTTTATTTGTATTTTATTATTTAAATTATAATGTTTAAATACAATTAAGTGTTCTTATTTTCATTATGTTTTTTATATTATTAACAATTATAGAGTGGTAAAGTTATTAACTTTAAAAATAAATTGTTTATTATAAGTAAAATTATTGCAAATACGACATTTTCAACATTATAAATGAATTATGTTTAATTTTTGTAATTTAAATAAAAATTGTTAAGATTGTTAAAAATTCAATAATATTTTAAGCATAACAAAAAATTATGCAATTATTTATTTAAATATTGTATTTATATACTTGATATAAAATAATTTATTAATTTTTTATAATTATTATCTTAATTAATTTTTATATCTAGTTAATTCTGTTTTTTGAACATATTAGCAATCAATTTTTTATAACTATTCCATAATAATATTTTTTATTTTGTAATACAATCAAATAATGATGTGATTATTAAACTTATAATAAATCTATGTTAATGACTTTTATTTATTATTTAATATAATTCAGTTTTACAAAAATATTTTTTATCATAATTTTTTTATTATGCTTTATAATTAATATCAATTTTTAAAAAAATTTATGAGAAAAAACAAAAATTTGATTAATTATTTCGAATAATGTTATTGTTTCATTATATAATTACAATGTTTAATATATAAATTTAATTAATTTTATTGTTATATTTGTGTTAATAAGTATAAACCAATAACAAATCAAAAAAATTTAATTATGAAAAATAACCTATTATTAATGATTTTAGAAACTTTTTTTACTAAAAAAAATTTTTATAACACATTAAAAAATAAAATAAAATAATTTCTTATATTTAAATTTTTTTGGCTTTTGTGAGCTTAAAAATCTGATAAACTCAAATTTATTAAATTATTAATAATAATTAAAATTGTAATTTCAAAAATATAAAATTCATAAATCAATATGTTTGATTTTTACATTTTAAAAAATATAATTTGTATTTAATAAATAATCACATAATAAATATATGTTTTTAATTAATTATACTATTTTAAAATATATGTTTAAATTTTTATCAAAAAAAATTTGCATTAAAAATCGAAAATGTAAATCAAATAAATTATATATTGTTAATAACAAAATTTTATAAATTTTTTAAAACAAATCTTAAAATTAAAATAACTTTTCTTTTGTATTTTCATGATTACAATTAAAACAAAAAATAATTTTTATATCTAAATAGCACAAAATAATAATTTTTAAACTATAAATGTAACAAAATACTATAATTAAAACATATAGAATTTTAAACTTTTGGTACAAGATAAAATTTAAGCAGTTTAGGCTGAAATCTAGGCATTTTAGATAAATTTCAGCTGAAATTCATGTATTTTAAATAGATTTTAAGTAATTTAGATAAAGTTCAACCAGTTCAAGTTAAAATTGATTAAAGCTTTTTAAAAGAATAAATAATTTATTGAAATTTATATTTATTTTTAAGCTTTCATGTATTTCTTTATTAAAAATTAAACCTATAATTAATAAAATGCAGTTCGGCTTTTAGAGAGTATAAAACTCTTCGGTCTAATGGTATGCTTAAACTCGTGACGGCTAAATTTCCTGATGCTAGTAATTTATTAACTCTTAATGAGAGGATCTTTTATTAATAAGAAACTCTTTAGAATGTCTGGTAACATTAAAGAAATCAACCAGATTAATCCTGGTTTCGGCGAATGCAGAGTAACAAATAATAATAGGGTGAAGAGTTAAAACATCCATAATTCGAGAACTTATTAAATTAACAGAAAACTTACACTTTGTAATTTATATATTATGGAAAATTCACAAATAGAAAAAACTCCACCGGAATTGCGACGAATGTAAAAATAGGCGCACGCCATGCCGTTTTTTTCTATGAAAATCTTTGCAAGAATTTCTCAAGTGGAAGCCAAGCTACTCATGAAATAATTAAAAAACCCTTTATGTTCCTACTAATAATAATAATAATAATAATATATTTGCAGAAATATCAAAGAACTTTTCAAAGAGGGATTTATTTTTATGATTAAATAATTTCTATTTTTAAGTCAATATAAATGGTTTCTGAAACACTCGGATATGGATTAGTAATGAAGCTTGCTAAATATGGGATATCTGCAAGTATTTCCTCGTCATGATGATAAATTATCAATAGCATTTGGTGTTGCTTCTGGTCTTTTTATATTTTATAGAGCTGCTTTAATTCACCGTGAAGATTAGTGCGGCTTCTATTATGCCAACCAGTAAATAATGAATGAGGAAAAAAAATTTACTCCGTAAATTTCATACATTCCACCGGAACTTCTAATAGAAAAGTTAAGTTTTGCGGTTTTATTATGGGAATTAGCAACAGAAAAGCCTCCCTTTATGATTCGCATGATACTATCTTATAATAGATATTCTAAATAGTAAAAGACCTAATACATAAATTTCCTCTTTTGGTATATGCTGAAGTGATTGAAAAGTGTTGGAATGTCAACCCATTGAATCGGCTTACTGCTATTAAATTGAGGTTAGGGAGGAACTGTGCAAACCCTACAGCTTATATCTACGCCTCAAAGTCTACAATTTATTGACATACATAGATATGCAAATAAATTAAACAATTGGATTCTATTTATTTTTCAATTGATTTTCGAATCAAATTAAAAAAGTATTTGCGATATATTTTTGAATGAAATTAAATAAATGATTAATTTCTCAAGTTCATGGTTTTATAATCTAATATGATTGTTTGCAGAACAATAATAAATTTTTATAATAAATATCAAATATTAATTCTTATGGAAAATCGCTAATTTATTAATGATTACTTAATATTGCATTTAAAAAAATTTTAATATAATTTTGAAATTAAAGTACCTTCATGAAATATTTCATATTATAATATATTTATCTCTATTGAAAGTTTAATAAGAATAATAATATATGAAAGTACTTAATTTATATATATATTTGAAATTGAAATTATTTAAATATTATTTATTTAATATTTAAGTACGTTTTTATTTAGGTACTTTGATATTGTATGAAAAAGCAAGAAGCTAAGTATATTCAAAAAAGAAACAAAATAATCTGCCTTGTAATATTGACGTAAGAAGTTTATTAATTTTAATATACAATATACAGAATATGTTGTTTTTACATTGAGCCTTTGAACAAAATCTTAGATATCCACTTCATTTTCAATAACATTCCATAAGAATCATTATGGCAAATATAATGTGAGAATCTTTATGAATGTTCAAGAATAAGAAAAACATATACAAAAATTGAGAAGGTAAAAAAACACTGGAATAAAAGTATAAGTAATTGTTGCAATGTACAAATGGGATAGCATGAGAAATCATGGTAATATGCAAAAATTGGAAAAGATAAAATACAGGAGAAATCGATTTGCAATAAATATAAGAGATTAGTAAGAGTATTATATATAATTTATGAAGAAAAAATCCTGCTAAATTGTAAAATATATGGATTTAATTTATGGGAATTTTCTAGACAACTGTGGTATTTATCCTTTCTCCATCAATATTCCTTAAAACCTCATCATTACTCAGAAATGAATGACTCAATCCTTGAAGATTTTGATCAAATTCTTCTGTGGAACTCGGTAAAATATTCTTGTCTACTATTGATGCGTCATGGACTTTTGTAGTATCTTCATTTATGTTTTGAGAAGTTTGTTTATAATGTTTTTTTCTGAATAAAGAATTGAATAGATGAAATGATCGAATAATTAAATTATTGCCGAGAATTATGGATGCTGTTATAAGAGTTAGAAATGGAATTATGTCATATGATATTGTCGATTGTTTGTAAAGCACCTGTCCGAAAGAATTTATGAGTTAGATTGATTTGACATGGTTAAATATTTGATTTTCAAGAGTATAAATGATATCCATCTTACTTGAATAATAAATTGCGGTATATCTTCAATGAAAAAAGAGATGAAGCTACCCCAAAATATCCATATTTTAGCTTTTTGAGAAAATGGAGCCGCAAAAATATCCAAACCGGCATATTCCGAAGATAGTATATTAAGAGCATCAACATCGGCCCCGCTAATAATCACAAAGAATGTTGCCGCTCGAATATGTTTCTCGAACCAATTGAGAAACTTGTGATGTTGGGCATTTTCATGAAGGATCACAAGAAATGCGAGAATCCCATTAAATAAAATCGATAAACAGAAAATTGCGATGCTAAATGGAAAACCCGGGTCAATATTGTGAAGTTAAATTATTTATATATTAAAAAGTCTACTAACCTTGGATAAAAGAGTGATTGGACATCTCTGCCATTGTTCACGATAAATGTAATATCTAAAATTAAATCAATTACAATAAGGGCAAACTGGAAAACAACCCAATTCTTTCCCTAAAATTTTCAAAAAAAGTTAAATGAAAGGCTGAAAATTTCAAAAGTTTCTAATTGAATTTACAGAAAATTATTTTACCTCTGGGAATCTAATATGTCCTATTAAAAATGCTGTGGATACTAGCACTATACCACCAACGAGGTAGAATACCTTGTATTTATACTTATTCCATAAATCAGCTAGAATTTAAAGGTGAAAGCGTTTTAATTTAAATTATTTATAAAGTAAATAAAAAATAGCTCAATAAATACTCACGTGTTGGAGCAAATCCATAGTCTTCATCAGTGAGTGATGTCACATTGGAGAAGGAAAATGAAGTGAATTTCTTATATCTGATCATTGTATTTAAATCATTGATTATATGCTTCGTGTTTATCTTTGAAGTTCGAGAACCCTCAATCTCGAACTGTATTAAAACTTGTTTAGAATATCCATCGATTTGGGTCCGACCAGTTGCTGCAAGACGCCCAGACTCAATTGGTGTTAATTTTATCATTTCATCACGTAGCTGATGCAAAAAATCGTCTTTCTGGTGTTTGGTAAGTGTTTTATAATATTTAGACCCCTGAAGATTTAAACGAAGCAGAGCAGTTGCATCATCTGAAATCAAAGAAAAATGCTTAATATTATCAAGTAAACTCCATATATTATATTAGATTCGCAAAATAACAATTGATAATAAGTATACCTGAGTATTGGTCACCCTTTTCATCTAAATTGTGATAAATTTTTTATCAAAGAGTTGAAATTTTGATCTTAAAAAGATTTAAGAATTTAAGATAAAATTTCTCACCCATCACTAGAGGAAACCCGGTTTTTCCAATTCCTAACATAGGCTCACCGAGAGATTTTGATTTAATGAAATTATTTTCCATTTTCACATAATAATTTGCTCCGGGTTGATTAAAAGAACTCAAGAGAATTTGAAATGATAAGCTCATATTGACAATGGTGCACCAGTCTGAAAGGCCAGAAAAAGTTTGGCGTAATAAGTCACCATCTGGGGTTGATTGATATATTGAGATATTTGCATTTGAGCGAGTAATTTCTTGAGCAAAGCTAATAGTAATATTGGTAAGAGTATTTTTGATTGTGGCGTTAATTGGTGGATCGCTTGACACTACTTTAGGGTTTCCGTATCCCTTATCTGATTTATTAGAGGAGAATAATTATTAGCTCTTTCGAAATAGTTTTACTATGCAAAAAATCAGAGATAAAGAATAAACCTTCAGTAAATCTTTGCAACTCGGTGGTAAGAATGCTAAAGCTTGAATTATCAAGTGATGAAAGTGCCCAAAGAGTATTGTTTGGATAAACATCATAAATGTCAGAAACTCGGACATCATCAGGAATATTCCAATCGCCTGTTGATTTTCCTGATTGATCGTACGTATATCCGATGATGCTACTATTATCAATTCCTTGCTTATTATAGACAGTCATCAAAAAACCTCCATAAAATAATGGTGTAATATCATTCACGGCTTCATTAGGACGGTTAAAGGGGAGATATTCTAATCGATAGACTGATCCACTACTTAAAAACCATACATTCATATAAATTTGTTGCTTGGTATTTTCATCAATTTTTTCAATGTGAAGCAGGCATTTATAGCCATCAGCGTCGAAAGGTGCATTGCAAGAATAAATTAAACAACGCGAAAGTTTTTGTGTTGTCTGAAATATGATAAAAGGTTGAGTGAAATTATTGGTATCTGAACGAAGAAAAGTGACCCTTGCTTCCCACTGAGGCTGCATTGATTGGGTAATATTGGTTTGATTTACGCTGAAAGTATCATTTATGGTGTACGCAATGCCATATCCACCCTCTAACATTGCAAATGGAAATGCTGAGTAAACTGGTTTTTCAAGAGTACCACTCGAGAGCCGGGTTATCGTAGAGTTTTCATGACTGGCCCGAAAGTATGATTTAAAATAAGTTTTGAGATGAAAATCAAAAATCCAACTTGAAATTGAAATTGAAAACAAGACTCACACAGTTGAATATTTTACCCAACTAATTAGATTATTCATGGTTGCACCATAAATGTACATGAATCCATTATCAGGATTCACATTATGAATAATAATGCCATCACTTGGAAATTCTTGAATTTCCGTTAAAGGAAAGTAACTAAATAAATTGAGATATCATATTTAAAAAAGATAATTTCTTCAATTCATTGAATATGACGTGTGATTCTTAATCAAAGTAAACCTACTTGTGAATGGTTCCATTCCAATCCATTAATACTCCCATACGAAAATAATTAAAATCTTCGCTATTCGATTTCTTTGTTGCATTTATGTAACTCAGCAAAAAATAAGGTGGTTTCAAAACTCGTGCATGAACCTTATCTGAATTCCACATTTTGCAAACATCATATCGCATTTGTGCTGGTAAATCCACGTCTAGACGTAAAACAGTCCAATCTGGTCTTATTATTCGAAAAAAAGCTTTTGGTTCGCTACATGAAGCATTTATTCGTCGTATTAAACGTAAAAATATCGAATGATCGGTCCAGTGTTGACCACTACCAGTCTCCGTTGTTAGACCTGTCTCATTTTCTGGGAATGTATATATTTTGTAACCGTTTGTAGTACTTAAAATTGTGCAAAATGCTAATGCAAAAATGTATAAGATAACAAATGAAAATGATTCTAGTCGTATTAAATATTTCGGCATTATTAAATTTCTTTTGGAAATAATTTTTTTGATATTTTATTTAAACAATTTCTTCATTAACATTTGATGTATCTTTGAAATTCTGAGACAAAAGTGCCTAAGAACTTATAAATTTTAATATTCAAGTTCAAGCAAGAAAATCATTAGTTTTATCTATTATTTTGGGATTTCATTACATAAGTCATAAACTTCTCCACTTGAACTGAAGTTCAAACTTTAAATCTAACCTGCTGTTTTACACTCGTTGTACCGGTGAAGAAATTGTATTATTGTGGAACAATTGTACAATTTTGTGTTCTAGCTGTTTCACAAACTTTCAACCGAATGTGCTCAATTGTAAAAATGATGATTTGGCAAATTTGGATGATTTTGAATTTCGTGGAATATTAAATTAAATATTGTTTCAAGAGAATTTGAATTTAGCTATGCATCATAACCATAGGTTTGATATTTAATTTTCTATATATATGTATGTAAAAGGTTTGTTATTATTATTATTATTATTATTATTATTACTATTATTATTATTATTATTATTATTATTATTATTATTATTATTATTTGTATTTGTATTATCATACATTTATAACTTTTCCAATATTTTTTCAAATTAAAATCTCAATTTCACGTAATGAATTGTCTTAAATTATATTTAAGGAAAGTTATTAATATCTAAAAATAGGAAATATTCATGACTCAGGTTATTGTCTTGGTCCAAAAGTCTTATTTATTAAAAAATTTCTTATGATCAAGAATTTACGTCAAATGAATCTTATTATATTGATAATGTTATTATTGATTATAAATGACGATAAAATTTTTTCGGTTTGAAATTTTGGGGACAAAAATCAATCTCCTGTACAACTTTATATTAAATTTAATTCGTCTTATTAAAAGACATGCAAATATAAGGGCTTTGGAACGCTTTCTAAGGTCATTATTGACTCATATCTTGGTAAATTCAACATAGCACTAGGGGTTCCTACTCCAATTTCAGGACGTAAACCTTTGATAATTCTACCATGATGATTCAAAAGCTGTAAATTTTAGGGGCACATCCAAACCCAAAACTTCAAGTGCCATATGTGAATTCCTTTACCCCTTCGATCAGAAATGAAAGAAAGAATAAGAATCATATTAAGAACATTAACTGTTTGCGATTCTTCGTTCTTCAGTTTCAAGACGCAAGTTTCTGTACATATAGACAGACGCTGGTATTTCGCAACTATCCATGATCATGCCTTTAACCTTTTAAATGTTTAATATTTATCTGTACTTTCTGTCTTTTACAGCAATTTTACAATTAGATAATCGAGTGGTAATTTTCTCATTATTCATAAAGCCAAACATCCATATTAATTGTGCCGAGCCTCTATTAACCAGAAATTCCAGCTCACCTAGTCTGTGGACATTTATCCACTGAATATTTTACAAACTTTTATAGTTCCCTTGAATGAGCTGGCAATCTCAAGACTACGATTAGTTCACGTATTAAAGCCTTTCGAGATAAAAATCTTACTGGGAGAAAAGAAAGATTTAGAGTCAAGCTGCTAAAAAACATATATAAATGAAAACAGTTCTATGAATTTGGAAAAATTTCAATAAAAACTACTTAGATCGAGGGATACTGTATATTTTTGGATAATTGTGAAGGAGAATACGATATCTCAGTTACCTTTAACCTTGAATTAAATTAAGAGTGTATTGTTTTGAAAATATAATAAACTCCTTGTTTTGCGTTTACGTTATTAAACATTTCTCTGAAAGAATAAGAGTAACAGTCATTGATAGACTTTGTTCTACAGTTTGAGACAATAAAGAAGCCCACTAATCCGAATTCTGTATCGCCAAATCTCTTAATATTAGGTACATGTATTTAAATAGATTATCATTTTCCAATTAAGCCAGACAAAATATATCTGTAACGTATCTTTACATGTATATAGTTAAATTTATCGGACTACACAAATTATTTGTTGTCTAATAGCATAGCATTCAAAAAAAGATTCGGGATCCACCCTTGATATCCGAAGGCAAATCAGCAAATATTTTATAGAAAATTTTAAAATAAATGATTTTTCTTTAAGACTATGAAAAATTGTAAATAGTGAAAGCTCTAATGATTTTAACATGAAATTCTTTTATAAAAAATTTTCTCATTACAGGTCAAAGGTTAAAAAGATTTAACAAATATTTTATTTTCAGGTTCTTTATTCATTGTTTAAGTTGGGTAATTTAGACCATTGCTTAACAAAATGGTTTCGACCAGTTTTCATGTGTCAACACTATTTTCATAAATGAAATTGATTCTAACAAACACTCAAATCATCGAATCATTATTGCAAAATTCTGTCTATGAAGTTTTCCTAAATATTTTGAACTGAGTCGAATCATTGTCAGTTTTCAAAATTAGTAAATCGTAATTTATTCTAAAAATATTGAATCAAAGAAATGCTTTATAGTTAGATTTAAAAATATCCCATTGATTTTAATAACCTAATATGTAAATTTTTACATTATTATTTGTGCTTTCTTTATGAATATTACATCCAAGTAAAATCTTTTTACCAACCCTATCAAAGAAGGTACATATGTATTATCGTTTCCAAGAATTTATTAATAAGACTTTTCGTTCTATATCCCCCAAAATTTCTATATGATACTTTCAAAAATTTTTACAGGACGCTGCTAGATGCTCGAATTTTCTAAAATCTAAAATATTTTATTAAGAGGGTTTCAGAACAATTAATCAATAATTTTAAAACAAAAAGCTCCCAGGTTTTTCTATTTCTATTTTTGTAACTTCTATATTTATATTTGTGTGCCAAGGTATTTAATTTTCTTCTATTTCCAACATTTCTCCAAAGATCCCTCTTATAATTGATGAAACTCAAGATATTTTTTCAATAGACCTTAAAAGTTTCCTCGGAATTCCAAATGGAAAATGAATCCGTAATTCAGTTAGAACACATTGGTTAAAAAATTGTAATCGAGACTTTTACTTTTATGCACTTTGATCGTCATCTATTTTTATCTTCATTATAAGATGTAATATTTCCCGTAAACCTATTTTAAAATTTTGACATTTTTCCGAATTCAAAAAAATCTCTGAATTGACGTCATATAGTGAGCCCCAGGACATTGATTTCAAATTCAAAAGTTTTTCGCTTACTTTTAAAATGGCGAGAAGTGTTGAAATCCAAAGAATAATAGAATCTTTTTTCATAAAAGAATTTCATGAAAATGATGATATTTAAATCGGAAATTGAATTTGGCTAGGCAATCTCCTATCTGTATCATAATTATCCAAATATATATATGTAGCTGGTAATTTTTTTAATTATTCAAAGGGCCGCTTTTTACAGAATTGTTGGATTCCAATTTTCATCGCTGCATATATTTCAGATCGTCTTGCATATCTCATGGGTATTTAGGTCTAAACTTGGAAAACCCGTCTATCAATTAATCCCCTCAATTTGTCAAGTGACGTTTTATAATAATAACAAAAAATAATCAGCCCCTTAATACGATCATCAATATTATTCCGTTCCCTTTTTTCTTATTTATCTTACTTTCACCGCTATCTTCAACGTCAACTATTCTTTTAAAGGTTAATACCCCCTTGTTTCACCCAGCCTTTATTGGTTATTAAACAAACAAACTGAAAAATTGTCTCAACATAAAATTGGTGAAGTATCGAGCGAATGATCAGAAAGAAAATTACTTTTTAACTCAAATTTTGAAAAAGTGTGAAATTTTCAGTAAAAGAGAGAAAAGCCGAAATATATCACAATATTATCCACCTCAAGAATCGCTTCCTCATTTTTCTATTCTGCTCCCACTATATAATTTAATACTTGCTTTCAAGTAATCAGCAGCAATATTAATAATAATAATAATAATAATAATAATAATAATAATAATAACCTTCACCTTTATACTCGATACTTTAAATAAACCCAAAAATTACCTTTCAATTAACCATCATACCAAAAAAATTGCAATGGCTTGTGGAGGCTTCTTTGGAGGAAAAAATTTAATACAACGTAAATTAGTAGTTCTAGGTGATGGTGCTATTGGAAAAACTTCTTTATTGAATGTCTTTACACAAGGTTATTTCCCACAGGTATAGTAAACCAAAGTTGGTTTTGCGTTTTCATTGAAAAGAACCTAGAAAAGTTTATTATTATTATTTTATGAGAAAGAAGATCGATAACAAAAAGTTTAAAAACCAAAAAAAACTTTTACATAGCTTTTAAGAAGTTTTGTTCAAGTTTCTGTTTATTCAACAACAACTAATTAATCTTTGACCCACTATGTTTTTTTTTCTACTGCCATAGGTTTATGAGCCGACTGTTTTTGAAAATTATGTGCATGATATTTGGGTTGATAACCAACAAGTCGAACTTTCCTTGTGGGATACAGCAGGTTCGTCATATAAAAATATTGATTCTAAGCTTGACTGTTAATTCATTGTTATGAAATTTTATATTCTCTAACATCTTACCATTATTTCCAAATCCAGGACAAGAAGAATTTGATCGTCTTCGGGCACTTTCCTATGCAGATACGCACGTTATCATGATATGTTTCTCGGTGGATAATCGAGATTCTCTAGAAAATATTGAATCAAAATGGATGGAAGAAATTGTTGAAAATTGCCCGGGTGTTAAGATCGTTTTGGTAGCATTAAAATGTGATTTGAGAACCGACGAAAATACCAGACGTAATATGTCTCGGTATGGACTAAAACCCGTTTCATATGAGGAGGTAAATAGAAATTTAAATCATATAACTGAAATGATTATATGATCTGTGGTTATATTTAATTATTGTATTCGAATATGTAAATTTAGGGTTTACTCGTAGCAAGAAATATTCAAGCATCACGGTATTTAGAATGCTCCGCAAAACATAATCGAGGTAAAACATTACTTGATTTTTGTTAAAATATACATTTTTATGTTTTAAATCAATGATTCGTTCATTCACTAATCATTCATCTAATTGAAAAATTTTTACAGGAGTAAAAGAAGCCTTCGAACAAGCCGCACAAGTAAGCATATTAGCACGACCAAAAGGTGCACCAAATGATTCAAAACGAGTACGCTGTTGTATACAATAAACCGACCGTCAAGCCATTGAAGCCTCTAATTGATTAAACATCAAATATGGGAAACCTCTACGTTCTATTGTAAATTTAGACAATCTTATTATTTAAAACAGGAGAGAGATAAATAAATAAATAAATAAATAAATAGACTAATTTCAATAATTTCTTCATTTCACTTCTTCTCAATTATTGGGAGACTTTCCTTTCACCCCCTCTTAATGGTGTCCCCAATTCTCATAATCATATAAAACAAAAGACAATTTTTAGTGAATATTACTAGTTTCCAATCCCTTTTCATTGTTGAAATTTTAAACATAGAATTTGCATAATGGAGTTAAAGAGAATATATTACCCACGTATTTTCGGTTAATGAGAAAATAGGTTATTGCCAATTTAGCCAGGTGTAAATTATTAAGCCTATGAGAAATATCAAAATAAAAAAACTGACCTATTGGATTTCTACAATGCTAATGGGCTAAAAACTTAAAAAATACATGTACTTGTTATGTCCCAAATCAAAATTGGTCTAACTAAATAGGGTTAGAATAAATGCTGGGAGAATTATTGAAATATTTTGATTTGGGGGGACTATTGTCAATAAGTAATTCAGGGCACAACATATTCATTTGTTGGGGGCTTATATTTCATAGATGGATTAGAATTTTTTAAAAAGCCAATTTAGACTTTGAATCTGCAATAAAATGAAGCATTCAGCCACAAACGCGTAAATGGAAATCATTTAAGTTTATTGATTTTATTCACAGATTTGATACTCCAACTTATCAATGACTTCATCTCAAGAATGGTTGATGATGCCATCGCAAACGGCACCACACTTGAAAAAAAATCCATTTCCAGAGTTCAATGAATTTAATAATCTTGCACAAGGAGAGAAAAAAGTTGCTCTCAAGGAAATAAGCCAATCCCATATTCCCACTAAATCTGCTTTCGATGCTTTCATTAGAGAGGTAGGATTTTAAAATATTATTTGGTTTTAAAACGAATAGTTTTATAAAATCGCCTTATATGGACTCTATCAATACATCTTACTTTTGATAGGTAAAAAATATTTTTGAAAATCAGAAATCATGAACGAATAATTGGATTTTAAGGCATCAGCGATTGTAAGTTACTGTAACTTTTATATTTAAAAAGTATATTCATCTAGGAAGAAGTTTATAAAAATTATTTTTTATATAGTTGAGAGCTCCCATTTTTTGGTGATGCAATTTGCAAAATGATGGAAATTTGCGCGATTTCTTGGTAAAGAAATGCAATGGTAAAGATCCTTTTGAATGGGAAACCCAAAGTTGTCTTGCGATAGAATTAATAGAAGGAGTTGTATATCTCCATAGCGAGGAAATTTATACATAGGATCTGGTAAAAATGAACTTGAATTTGAATGTTTTAAAGCTTTCAATTTAAACTCAATTCTTCCGTTAAATATTTAGGATCCTAAAAATATCTTAATCCATGACGGCCATATTAAAATAGCTGGTTTTGGATTGTCAAAAGATACTGCAACAATTGATCAAAATTTTGGAAAAATCTTTTATATAGATCTCCAATGCTTTTTAGATCCTTCTTATAAAAACGATTACAAATCGGATGTCTACAGTGTAGGCGTACCGCTCTAGGAGCTATCAAGCCAAATAGAGCCTTTGAAAGAAGTCAAAAGAGATAGCCTTTTTTTTGTTTATTTCCCAAGGTAAAAATGGAAGACTCCAATTTTTGGGACGCCTAAAAGCTATGTGCAACTTTATCAGGAATGTTGGGATACAAACCCGGAAGTTAGCCCACCAATTGACAGCGGTTTATTACGATTAACCCAATACCAGTGGAATCAGTTTACCATAAAAGTGGCTATGTGTAGTTATTTTAATGGTTAGAATTTAATTAAATTTTCAACATTTCGCAAATTAACTTCTTATTCTTTAAAAATTGGACATAGTCAACATTGTAATTGAACTTTTTGGAAAAATTTAAAATCAATTGGCTTGAAAATAACTTAACATTGAGCTTCTTAACAAATTGTATTTATTAAAATTTAGAAATCTTGAACTAATTATGACTCTTTAAGAGTTTGGTTTCTGAATTAAAACTTAAAATGTTTTACAGTTAAACACTTTTCAAAGAAGCAAAAAATCTTGCTAACACAACAAGAAATTTTAAGAAGTCTGCAAACAAAAAAAATCAAAGAGCAATTAACCATTTTTATAAACAACAATTAAAAATTTAAAAAATGAATTTAATATTTTTTAGTTACTAAAAAACAATTTTTGTAATACTGCCAATTTGGAACCAAATTTTTTTCAAAAAAATCTTTGTTTTTGCAAGCTGCTATCCTGGTATACTTAATTTTTACATTTAATAAATAATCTACATTTATTTGAACTGAATATACCACAAATATTTTAATAATCAAGAAATTATTTTTAGTCTAGCCTCTGATCTATTCATTTTTTCCTTTTAATATTCCTTAGTGTCTTAGGAAACAGGTTGTTAAAGCCTGATCATTTGCATTTTTCAATGAGAGAAAGTAATTCTAGTTGAGGTCTTTCAAATTTAGAGACTTATTATAGAAATGTTTCAAGCAATAATTGTTTTGGTCACGATTCATCTTCAAATATTCAAATGCGACTGAATCCACAAATTCCGGTTTTTTTCAAAGTTTATTCTATGATATAACATGAGTCTTGAACTATTCTGTCTTCACTTTTTTCAAACGAAAATTTTCACAAATTTATTAAGGGCTTAAGATATCTAAATCTTCTAGAATTTGCTGATGCTTTTATACTTTGTTAGATTCATTTTCACTTCGTTTATTTACTTTTGTAATGAACATCCTAAATCCTATTTAAAGCACCGACTAAATATTATTTTAATATACCGCATTTTATGTTACAAATGATAATGCGAATTGAATTGGTTCAACAAAGAAAATTTTGATTTCTTGACTTCGAGTAGCATTTTTGGATGGTGAAATTAGAATTATCGAAATTCTGCACATAGATTTCTTTCTACAGATGGATTAATAAAAATCCTTAAAATTCACAAAAAAAATCTTGGACAATTTTCACATTATTAATTTCTTAAGCATTGTAGACTTAAAAAAAATACTCTTAAGCAATTAATAATGCGGGAAATGTATTTTGTCAATAACTTTTTTGATGACATTTTGGCTGACAAGTTTTTAACTAACCAAGTAAAATTTAAAAATTTGAATACCAGATAACAATGAGCCTCTAGGTTGTTAATTAAAAATAATAGATTGGATAATAAATATTTACTAGTAGCAACGGTTAAAATATTGACTCAATTTATTTTTCAATAGATGAATTCAAAATTTTTATTTACAAAAAAGCATGTTTTCAAATGAAAACCGGTCGTATTAACACTCAATCAGAATTCTCAGTTGAAAGCGTTTATTTATTTTCAAAAAATTTCGTAAAGACGGGAGAAATACCGATGGTAGACTCATCAAGATCTTAATTCGGGATTGAAAAAATTTTAATATATTATGATTGTTAAATGAGAATTAGGCTTTAATTTCTAATACTCACATTAAATTTATATATTGGTGGCATTCTGATTTTCGACAAATACCATTTTGGTCAAATATCAAACAAAATTAAAATGTGATGTTTATTTACATTATGTCAAAGCGATATTAAATCAACCTTTAGAAATGAATATTAGCCCCTAAACAACTTCCTCATCAGAAATGACGTGTATTTAAGAAAATCTGTAATTGTTTTAAATTTAAATACAGTCTTTTTTAGGCATGAGAAAGATTAAATTGGATTCAGGCTGGCAGAGCAACTGGTCAAACCAATAATTGGGAATTTGTAATATCAAATTAAAGGGAAAATCTGGCAATTTGGTAACGACACAGGAATTCAAAATAGCATCTGATTTCTGTGAAATCACGTTTATTCGGAGAAAAATATATTCCGTTTAAGAGCGTATTAATTGAGGAAGTAATTGCTTACCTCACGCTCCAGATGATTAAGAAAATAAAGGGACTAATTTGATGGAAAGACGAGATTTCATAAAGAATATTAATGAACAACCTAACCCCATGTTGTCCATTAGCTGTGACTATTATTAAAATTAATTTGTGCATGATGCTGATACTAGATCCCCAACTTCCACTTGTAGAGCTGTAGTTGCCAACATGGCTAAAGTTGGATTAGATTGAAAGCCTGAATCAAAAAAATCATTGAAAGTTGATTCATTTTGTTGCTGTGGCACATTTTGCTCCATTGAACATTCCTCGTCCTGTTGTAGATTGCTTGGGCATGTTGCTATGATAGGTTTGATTAATGCTTCATGAATGGGATATTGAGGACTTATGCTAGATGATCGGTAGAAAAATGGAGGATTTTGAAATGAAGTAAAAGTCGTTCGTGAATGAATTTGAGTTACTCGGGCATCAGGATGAGAAATTGGAACGAAGGGAGAACTATCTGTTGATCTCATTGCGATGTTGAATCGAGTACCAATTGGAAAATCTGTGACTGGTAGAAAACCTCGTGTTTCCGATTGTAGGTGTCCATAATTTTGATGTAGACATTCTTGGTCTTTATTTCTTGAGAATGCTTCAATCGGGGCATAACTAACATCATCGTTGTTTTTAATATCATTAATTTGATTTTGATGATAACCAGATTGACCGAGATCTCCCGTTATTAGAGACGAAATTGTATTTGGATTGAGATCAACTTCGCCCTCACTTTTATCACTTTCAAATACTGCCAAATTTTGGAAATATATTGCATCTGTGCTAGACACTTGTGAGATTGGCATCTCAACCGCAGGACTTTGCCATCCATCTTTTTTTAGTATTCTGGCTGCATGCAATGAGTTTGATTCAGGATTGTTTTTCCCCTTTTGACGTTGATTTTGAAACCAAATTTGAACTGTTCTTGGACGCATATTCAAAGCTTTTCCAAGAGCTTCACGCATTTCTGTTGATGGGAAAGAAGTTGCAGCATAGACGTTACGAAGCACTCGAGCTTGATATGGTGACGTGACATTTCGAGTTCTCTTTCGACAAGAATTTGAAAAATTTTCATTTTTTGGCCTTTCTTCTTTGAAGACCGGAAAAACCGGGTTCGAATTTGTCGTACCATGATCCACAACTTTCATAACCATACCATCCTCGTTAAGGTAGTGCTGATAATGATGAAACTCTGGATTATGTTGATCATTGGTATCTGGTGGCCAAATACGGGTTGCGAATAAATCAGCCGGTGGATCACCTGACTCCTTAAGAATATTTTTTAAAAGCGAAACTTCTGCTAGGGTAAAATTTCTGTTCACGCTGTAGCCGAGCCTGTGGCCCGAATTTGGGCCTAGGTTATGCTGTTTTCGACCTCGATGGCGCTTTTGATTTGTTTCATCGCCAATATTTGTATTTAATTCAAATGAAAATTTTTCCAAAAGTTCATCACGTTTTATAGGCTTGATATCGTTTAGATCAAAATTTTGAGAAAAATTCGCATTAATGTTTAAAGAGGAATTTCTGGAACTGGTTACTTGATCGTTGTCATAATTCAAAGTCATTTAGAATGTTTGGTGAAAAATAGCTGTTAATCGCGTTTTATTATTAAAAAGGCAATCTTTTTCGTAAAAGGAAAATCTTTAACTTTACGAATCGAGACGGAACCTTAATTAATAAAGCGTAAAATGGAAGCAACAAGAAAAACAACACTTTGATCAATTTCCAGATCAGAATGTGTTAATGAGCTCGTGCACAAATTCCAAATTGAAACCCTTGCAAAATCTACGCCCAGGGCTATGGGTCTTATCTTCTTAGCATATGTCTCGCTACATCCTATTGATAGCGTCAAAGATTTTGCATGGAGCACTTTTTAGTTTGCGTGCTGCCTCACAGCCCTACAGTGGCTCTTAGACTGCGGACATCAGTCGATCTCCGGAAAACTAATTACACGTGACCCATGACTCGTAACGCACAAGAACAGATGATATATTGTCAATCATTACTAGTTTTTTATGGTATCATTTTTTTTTTGGGTGATTTTTTTTCCATCAGTATGAATATTATGATTGGAAAACGAGCTTTTTATTCCAGGCCGATTGCTTTTAAAATTTTCAGAAAATTGACTTGGACTATTAAAAAGAATGGTTCATTAAGTGGCAATTCTAGAAAATTATCAAAATTGCTGCCTCAATCTCCGAATATGCACCATGTTGGTGACGGTTTGTACAAGTTAACAAATTTAAAGGGTGTGTAAAGAGAAAAAATTTTTGGCTTTAATCGTTTCCCCGAACTTTCAAAGTAAAATATTCACAATTTCTGATTTTAAAATCTTATATTTAGCTGAAAAAGAAGATTTCGTAATTAAGAATTGGCCAACTTTTTCATCTTCACCTTATCTTGTTCCTCCGAAATTAGCAGAAAAAATATTGAAACTTTTCATCTCGCGAGAATACAGCCACTTACTTCTTCTCTCTCATGAAGGTTCTGGGAGAACAACAACGCTCAAAATTGTAACACAATTACTCGATCAACAGCCAACAGTTTATCCATTTTACTTTTGCCTATCTGATATCGAAAAGAAACCTGGAAAATTTTGGAATAACTTTTGGGAAGTATTCTCTTCTTCTTCACATATCACTGAATTAGCAAATTGGGGCAATTGGCTTTCTCGATTGAAACAGAAACTTCCAGAATCAGCCATGATTCCTATCATAATTGATGACGCTGACATTCTACTTGGATATTTGGAAACATGGGAGCTGAATAATTTTATGGGAGAGTTCTTAAAAAATTGTATATATCCCTCAATAAATAATCCCTCAAAAATTATGTTTTTATTCAGTGGAACACCCAACTTCTTGAGTTATTTAAACGAAGGGAGACTTTTTAGGAGGGATTTATCACTAAATCGTGCGTTTCGAAGAAGGGGGAAAATACTGGACACGCAAGAACTGTACTTTGATCAAGCTGAGGTAGAAATATTGCTCCAAAAATTGCGAAAGGATCGTAACGCTAAGATTTCGGCTACAGATTTTGCTCAGGAGCTTTTTAATCTCACTCGAGGTCATCCCGAATTGACATTTATCTGCCTTAAAGATTTAGAAGCATATTGTGATAATCGAACAGATGAAATTGTGGCCCAAGACTTTACAAATTCGATTTTTCATAGACAAAGCCTACCAGTTTTCTGCCAGTCAAAGAATCCATACAAAAGTATTTTAAATCTCTTTGAAATGAAATTGGCAAACAAAACCAGGAAACCAATAAGATGGAGTTTTGCTGATTTTTTTAACTGCTCTTCGAATCCAGATGTTATCTGGTTGGCAGATTTTCTTTTATCTCATGGTTTCTTAACGGCCAATAATTATCAATTGGAAGCGGAAGAATCCCTTTTGCCAGACCCCCAATCGCTTACAGTTGAGATTGGTAAAGATCCCACGAATTTGGAGAAACAAACTTTTTCGGCCATTCCGTTATTAGCTTCTTTGGTTGAATTCCATTTAAGTAACATGAAAGCTGGTGACAGGCCTCTTAGTCATGACCAAAAATCAAGTGGTAATTCACTATATGGTTCAACTTTTGATAACCTCAAAAGCAATAGAAACTCTATTTTTGAAGGATAAGGTTCTCTTGGGAAAATTTTATTTAAAATCAATATCCAGGTTCTGACTTGGATAAATATTACCTATTGAGAAAATTTTCTTTTTGGTATGAAGAAATATTTGAGGTTTATAAATTGAATTGTTACTGAAATACTTTTTGATTAACTCATGAAAGTAGGCACAAAAATTCAATTTCTGAAGTATGATAAATTTTGGTAAACGTCCCTGGCTGCCTACCAACTAGGGCTACAATACCATGAAGCCTAGAGAGCTTTCAGAAGAGGAAGTTTATTTATTATCAAGAGGAACGGAATTCTTAATAACAAATAATTGATAATCAAAAAATATATATATTCGAGGATTGAGGTAATTAACGGAACATCACAATTCTATGTGAATTGCATTCATTTGGATCCATAATGAATACTTTTTTGATAAAGGTTTTCGGTTTGTCTTTGAAGAGAATAGGAAAAGGGGATACGATATACAAGTTTTTCCAGAGATAAAAAGAGTTTATGCGATCAAACTCTGTTGTATATAGAAAATTTCTCCTTCACATAAAAATTTAAATGTGACAATGTTTTTTTTAAATATTTTCTTTTTTTCAAATAAAATTTGATATTAAAAAACGAATTTCGATTAATGTCAATGTTTGAAATTGTCGTGTTTAATCGTTCAAGTTTGATAAAATTAATTTTCGCGTTGGCCCGGTATTTTAAATAAATTTGGAAGAGAATTGCTACGCTACCTAATTTCATTTCAATTCCTAAATTGACAAATTTTTTAAAAATTGAAATTAATTTCTTAAAAATACGAGCTTAAACATAAAACCCAATATCATTAGGGTGGATAAAAATTAATTTTATTTTTTAGAATTTTAATTAAAATGTTAACCAATTAGTAAATTTACTTTATAAGAATCTGGTATATTTTTTTTCCATTATTATTATTATTATTATTATTATTATTATTATTATTATTATTATTTAAACCAAACGGAATAGATTTTTGGGATCAAAAATAATTTATGATAAAAAATCAAACAAACCATTCTTTTTCGTTTATAATTCAAAAATGAAAAATATTTATTTTTAATTTTACAAAAGTAATTAATCCAAAAAGACTATAAAAGAAAAAATGATATATTATAAAAAATTTATCTTGGAATTCAAAGAACTATTTCCTTTTTAATTTTTTGAATAAAAAAAACAATAAACAAATAAGCAAAACATTTGTACATTATTTAAACTTTAATAGAAAAATACGACACTAATGAACTCCTATTGGTTTAATATATATATAAAAACGAAACTGTTGCATAAATTACTTTTGAAATTAAAAATTTCAAAAATTTAAGTTTTAATGTAACGTTTTGTTATATATCCACGTGTTACGATTTAAGATTTTGAATGAGGCGATAATGAGAAAGCATGAGATAAAAATTTTAGATTTATTTGTAAGCCAGTTAGAAATGTGCTTAGTTTAATGATTTTTATATTTTTCAGTTTAAAATTTAGTTTGTAGATCAAAAATGAACTATTCCGCTATAGTTTTTTTTTATTGATTGAAAAGGTAAATTTTTAATTTCAAAGTTTATCTAAGTGGAAACCTATTTTGGACTTTTTATTGTATTATTGACCGGTAAACTAGCTGATGCGTCTGCTCGTGTTTGTGTTTGGGTTTGGGTTTGGGAATCTGAAGGTGAAACCTTGTAGTTTCCTGTTTGGGTTGGTGGTATGTTTCCCGCTAGACTGCCATCAGCAACAGGTTGGGTGGGCACATTTTCATTCGATTGTTCAGGATTTGTATTTACAGACTGAGTTTGATTCGTAGATTGTGCAACTGGGTTTTCAAGAGTGGAATTTGTTTCATCTTTATTAATCACGACAGATTGGTTGTTATTTGGTAAATCTCCACCCTCACTTTTAGTAGGGGTTTGTCCATTATTAGTCGGAGTCTGTTGCTGCTTTGATGTTCCCACGCCTGTAGGTTGACTTTCAGAAGTCAGAGCTCGTTGTGGCTCAGATTTCGGTTTTTCATGTTTCAATGGCTTAATAACTGGTTTTTCAGCAGATGGCTGTTGTTGTTGTTGTTGTTGTTGTTGTTGTTTTTGTTTTTGTTGCTGTTTAGGTCGTTGATTCGGATTTTGGAGATCATTTAATAAACTACCAATAAAATTTTGATCGTTTGGTTTGGAATTAGTTGCTGACCCTGGTTTTGGAGGTTCGGTATATTCGTTGACAATACCATTCAAAAGAGATGGATCGATATTTGGATAGGGTGAAAGGTCGACACCTGCCAAAGGACCTTGTTGTGTTGCTGCTGCTTCTTTATCTGCCTTCCATGGTAATGGATGAGCCTTAGTTGTAATGGAATAAAAAAAGTGATTGATTGATATGACTTGAATGAAAAGAAAAATAGAGGATAAAATGTGGTTGGAATAAATTGTAACAAACATTTTTTCAATTTTACATAGGAGTTCTTTATTTTCTCTACTTTTTTATTTTTTATTTTAGATATAAGATCAAAAGCAAAATTTATAACGAAGAGCAGAGGTTTGTTATTTTCAATCAAATCAAATTTGAGAAATGCCTTTAGATTGATTTTTTTAAAGCTTTTGATACTAAAAAAAAATCAAACTGATTAATCTTGACTAATGATTTCATCATAATCTATGCTCAACACTTTTTGAATGACAAACACAAAAACATTGTGAGATAATGAACTATATTAATTCACTTCTTTTTTTTTAATACTTTATTAAAAAAATTATTATGTACTATCAAATTTTATTTTTATAAACCCAAGATGGCAAATTCAATATGTTTGTATCCAAAAAATTTCAAAATTTTTTTTTTTATTTCTTTAAACAAACTAAAAAAATTCTTATTGGTATTGTTAATAAATAAATTTAAATTATTATTTTATGCATGTATAAATATTTTATTTCATTTTTATTTGTGTATTTTAATCTATTTTTAAATTGCAAAGGTATTAAAATAATTGCAAAGGTATTCAAATTACAATTATCCAAAAAAATTTAATTTCTATAACATTTTATCTTATTCATGTATAAAAATTTATTGGTAAAATTTAAACTTATTATAAATTTATGCCTTCAGATCTTGTACTCAAAAAAAAAAAATTTAAACTTTTTCGGTAAGTATTTATAATTATCACATTGATTTCTTCTCTTTCAAATCGAATAAAATATTTGATAACGATTCACGACAAGTACATCAATGCACTAGGACTGATTAAAAAACTTGTAAAAATTTTAGTATCTATCGAATCAAAAAATTCGATATTTTGATTGGATTTTGTACCGTTACAATTCCCCCCAATGCATCTAATAATAAAAAAGAAAATAGTCAAATTATCCTATCGATAGGAATATCATGTATATAAGAGATTAACTTGAAGGATAGTTCAATCATTGGTGATCTCTCTCTCTATATTGAAAATCTGTGATCAAGTATGTACTCCATTTTTGATGCCTGGGGGACAACTTACCATAAATAGCAATATGGGTAAAAAAATGGTAATGAGAATGGTAATTTGAACTTTAAATAGTTATCAAAAGAATTCATCTTTCTTTTTCAAAGAATAATCGATTAATTAATTAAAAGAAATGGGAAATACTAGCTCGAAACGTAGTCGTTTTATATCAAAGAAATCAAAAAAAAATAATAATTCAGCCTCGCCTTCAGTATTATCAGTAGATAGTAGATATCGTATTTCTGGTGGTCGAAAATTTTTTGTGCAAGAGAATTATAGTGCTCGTATTTTGGTGGGTATTTTGAAATACATTGAAAAAAAAAAAAAGATGTGATATCATTAAGATTGAATGAAAGAAAAAATAAATAAGAAATTATAATCTTTTGTTATATTTAAAGCCAGTAGATGAGATTGAAGCTGAACGTTCAAGAGTACAACATTTCCTTATTAAAAAATTGTTTAAAGGTAATTTTTTGGCACCTGTCCATGAAATTTTGAAACAAGGTTGTAAGGTTGTTGAAATTGGGTATGAAAAGTTTATTTGAAATGCAATAATAATAATTTAAAAAAAACTCTTTCAATATTAATTAAAAACAATTTTTTTATTCATTATTGATTTTGCTTTCCTTTTAAATTAAATAGATGTGGATCAGGTGAATGGGTCCTTGACATGGCCCGCGATTATCCACAATCATCCTTTATAGGCTTAGATATAGTCACACTATTTCCAATTGATAACCTTCCTAGCAATGTAGAATTTATTCAAACCGATTTACTTGAAGGTTTACCATTTGAAGAAAATACATTTGATTTACTTTCAATGTCGAATATCGCGTCTTGTTTCTCCTTGCGCCAATGGGAAACGTATCTTTTACCTGAATTGACAAGAGTTTTAAAAATGGGTGGATGGATTAACTGGACCGAGATTGATTTTACAATAAAAAATCGAGGGGATGCTGGAAAGAGAATGGTTGATGCAAGTGAGTGATGAACTCTTTCTATAATGAAAGATGACTTTATCTAATTTTTATTAATACTTAAATACGTGCGTGATTATTTAATAATTTGATAGTGATTGGATTATTACACGCTACTGGTGTGAGCACAAGTTATTACACGGTAATACCTCAATTACTTGAAACTTCAGAAAATTGGACAAATTTTGGACATCAGCTTAGAGAACTTAAGCTTGGTAAAGCTGGTGGTGAACTTGGCACACAGGTAATTTTTTATCAAAAAAAAATTTATTTCAAACTAATTTTTCTTAATTAAAAAATTATCAACAATCTTTTTTTTTAACACATTGTATTCTAGTACTTGGAAAATTTCATAGAAACCTGGCAATCAATTAAAAAGTCTTTGCTCGAATTCACCAGTCAATCATCAGAAGAATTCGAGGCTACTCTCACCGAATTTCGAAATGAAGTTGAAGAGTATGAGAACTCAATCGTCATTTATCGGTATTCTGGCCAGAATAAATGATCATCATCTATTAAAAAAATTTTTTTAATAGCCATTTATAATTTATAGTGAGGTTAAATATATAAGGACTATTATATGCTATGCTTTATGGTTTAAGATCAAATTATAAAAATTCCAATCATTAGTATTATTTCAAATAATTCCGAGTTCAACTCATAAATTTTGAAATTTTTACTTTATTTCAAAGAATTTCGGCTTGTATTTAGACAGGTAAAAAATTTTTCTCCATAATAGTAAACGCATCAATTAATCTTTTGATTTCACTTGTCACCATACTGCGCCTCAACCATATTTGTCTTCTTTAAGATCTCTACTATTGCAGTCACAAGTTTAACTTGTACTCCATAATGTCAGAAATTTTAATCTAACATGAATTAAAAACTTTCAATAGCATATATATATATATATATATATAAGTGTAACCAGGAATTAGTGTCTTTTGTAACACCTTTTTGATATATGAGAATATAAGATCAACTATTGTGTCTGACAACAAAGATCAAAGCTACTCTAAACTGGGGAGGTTTTGAATTCTTTCTATTTTCCACGTTGAAATTTGAAAATATTTTTTAAAAGAAAAAAATTTTAATCGAAAGTATCCTAAAGAAACGTTTCCTTGAGAGCAAAAATGGAATTAAAAACTTTATATAAATTCACAAATTTCACGTTACTCCTTTTATTTTCATGTCTACTTTTTCATTTTGGACAGTTCCCAAGTGTCAACGCTAATATGATCAAGATCAGAAAAGAAGTGAAAAGAAATCCAATTCGATCAATTGATTCAGGCTCTATTAATCTCAAACTGTAAGCAGCTTTTTTTTTGATACTTCTTCAATGATAGGGCAATTATGAAGTATCTTTTATCTGAAAAATAGAAAAATGATTTCTGATTTGCATCAATGTCATATCGAAATTGAACTCTATTTTTTTTAATTCTTCTTCAAAGACCAGATTCGTCAGTGAGAAAATCTTCCCTTTCAGAAATTGAGAAATCACAAGCTAAAATCTTTAAAAGAATAGATGCTCTTCAAAATACCTTTCAAAAACCGATTACACCCATGATTCAACCTTCATCTTCCATTCAAACATCGATGAAAACTATAATCAAAACTTCTGAAACACCAATTGCACCCATTGAACATTCCTATAACACCCAACCGATCACAGCTATAGCTAAAACTTCGGCAAATCTAGTTCAAACCTCAACCTCTCAAACACCAATTACACAGATAATTCAACTTTCCTCTTCTATTGCAACAACCAGTCAAACACCGATCACACCTATAGTCAAACCTTCAGCAAATTCCATAGTTCAAACCTCAACCTTTCAAACACCAATTACACAGATAATTCAACTTTCCTCTTCTATTGCAACAACCAGTCAAACACCGATCACACCTATAGTCAAACCTACTGCAAATACCATTGTTCAAACCTCAACCTCTCAAACACCAATTACACCCATAATTCAACCTTCCTCTCATATTGCAACAACCAGTCAAATACCGATCACACCTATAGTCAAACCTTCAGCAAATACCATAGTTCAAACCTCAACTTCTCAAACACCAATTACACCCATAATTCAACCTTCCTCTCATATT
Organism: Geosiphon pyriformis; assembly: GCA_016748015.1. Taxonomy (NCBI): domain Eukaryota; kingdom Fungi; phylum Glomeromycota; class Glomeromycetes; order Archaeosporales; family Geosiphonaceae; genus Geosiphon; species Geosiphon pyriformis. The sequence continues at coordinate 82,876 of JAAOMT010000098.1, read as the reverse complement.
GCAACAACCAGTCAAACACCGATCATACCTATAGTCAAACCTTCAGCAAATACCATAGTTCAAACCTCAACTTCTCAAACACCAATTACACCCATAATTCAACCTTCCTCTCATATTGCAACAACCAGTCAAACACCGATCATACCTATAGTCAAACCTTCAGCAAATACCATAGTTCAAACCTCAACTTCTCAAACACCAATTACACCCATAATTCAACCTTCCTCTCATATTGCAACAACCAGTCAAACACCGATCATACCTATAGTCAAACCTTCAGCAAATACCATAGTTCAAACCTCAACTTCTCAAACACCAATTACACCCATAATTCAACCTTCCTCTCATATTGCAACAACCAGTCAAACACCGATCACACCTATAGTCAAACCTTCAGCAAATACCATACTTCAAACCTCAACTTCTCAAACACCAATTACAAAGATAATTCAACTTTCCTCTTCTATTGCAACAACCAGTCAAACACCGATCACCCCAATAGTCAAACCTTCAGCAAATACCATAGTTCAAACCTCAACTTCTCAAACACCAATTACACCCATAATTCAACCTTCCTATTCTATTGCAGCAACCATTCAAAAACCGATCACACCTATAGTCAAACCTACTGCAAATACCATAGTTCAAACCTCAACTTCTCAAACACCAATTACACAGATAATTCAACTTTCCTCTTCTATTGCAACAACCAGTCAAACACCGATCACACCTATAGTCAAACCTTCAGCAAATACCATACTTCAAACCTCAACCTCTCAAACACCAATTACACAGATAATTCAACTTTCCTCTTCTATTGCAACAACCAGTCAAACACCGATCACACCTATCTCTCAAACACTAATTACACACATAATTCAACCTTCCTCTTCTATTGCAACAACCACCCAAACACCAAGCATACCTATAGTTAAGACTTCATCTCAAACACCGATTACACTTATAGCTAAACCTTCACCGAATGTACCTATAGCTCAAACTTCAAGCTCTCAAACACCGACTACACCCATAACTGCAATGACAAAGTTCATACCACCGATCACACCCATAAGTGAATCTTCACCTATAGCTGAACTAACTTTTCAATCATCCATCACACCCGTAGCTAAGCCCTCGTTAATAGGATCAGACGGAATACATTCAGAATCATTTCAATCGTAAGAACAAATTATGTCAGATTTATGAATTCCAATTTCTCACATATTCCTTACCCTCATTGACAAAATTAATTTTAATTATCTAGCAGTGGACTCATTCTTACACCAACTGGCGAAAATAGTGTGTAAGTTCAGAAGCAGAAAATTTTTCAAAATTATCGTTTAATGAAAGTTCAAAATATAATTCTATCTCTGGTTTTTTTCATTAGGGCTCTATTTAAAAGCGTAACACTAACAGGGATACCAGTAACATAGTATGTTTGGTTTTTATTAAACTTTGAAACTTCGATTTTTCAATTATATGTTAATGGCTTTTTTTGGAAAATTAGCACAAATCCAATCACTTCTGTAACTTCAATATCTCCAACAGATCAACCTATAAATCCTACTATTTCAAAGTAAGGCAAAAAATGTTCTTATGTGCTGGCGTAAAATTTACAGAAATATTAAAACTAACTATCTCCATTTGCAAAGATCAATTATTACAGGCTCATACATGTCCACATCGATTACTATTATCCGGTACCAGATTATGTTTTTTCACAGTACAAAAGTTTTCTAGCATATTTGATGCCCATTTTAACCTTGATAATCCAATCTCATTATTTTTCAGAACCTCGGTAGATCCGACCTCAATAACCTTAAACCCATTCTCTATTTCAAAAGAAAATCCAAGTTCAAAACTTGGTGAAAATCAAAATGAGCCAGTAAAAACTATCGTTGTAAATTGGGGTGGTGATACTGGTTGGTATTTTAAACCTACAAGCTATAATCCACAAACTAAAAATGGATTAGTAGGGGAGACTTCTCTAGGTATAAGTCGAACAACAGGGAATACTGTATTTATTCTGGCCTTTGTTGGAATTTTAAGTTTTGTTTTGATGATAATTTAAATTCATAATTTCGCTAATTTTATTTAATAGATAAATTAAACACCCATATATTGTATACAAATTATTTAAACAGTAATAATACTCTATTTTATTCTTAATTTGATTTCAAATTTTTTAATCAAAAATAAATCTGAAAATTATAAAGCTGACAGGTATTTATTATCCAAACTTTAGAACTTATTTACCATAAATCAAATTTTTCATGGCATTTGAAGATATTTGAGATATTTACTTAATATTTGGGCAATTGAAATTGTTTAAGTATTTAGAAGGCATAATAATATATTCAAAAATCTATTTTAAACTCCTCAATTTTAATTTTAATTATTTATATTAATTCAAAAAAAAATGCAGATGAAAATTTAATTCAATGTAAAAAATAAAATTTTAAAATGTTTTTGGGTTTTCAATCACCATATGTTCAGTTAATAATATATTGAAAAAAAAATCATAAAAAAATATATTATTCAAAAAAAATCTGTATTAAATTTTTTGTTTGATAAGAATAAGAAATTTTTATTGTATTGAATAATAATAATTTTTTTCAAATTTATGAGATTGATCATAGTACATTTATTGTTGGAATTTAAAAAATATAAAAATGGTATTTTAATAATAATAATGAATCATAATGCTAACATTAAATGATAATCTAGTAATAGTTTGGTTAAGAAGAAAATGATTCAATAAAAGAATTATTTCAATATATCAGATAAATCTTACATTGGTTTTCAAGCAATAAATTTAAATATTTTATTAGAAGAAAAATATAAGGAATTAAATAGTTTTACACTGAAAGGTTTTTTAAAAAATTAAAAAATTTTAATATAGTAAAAATAAAAGTGAATTTATTTGAGTGGATAAAATTTAATTTATTGTTTAAAAAAATTTAAAAAATAAAAGTCTAAACTAATTACGAACTGAATAAATTTAATTTGAATTATTTATATTTTTGAATATTAAAAAAATAATCTATATAATAAAATAGATAACTAAATAAAAAAAGGCATTCATCACTTTAAGAGTCGTCTATGGAAGGTAGATAACATCTATTTTAAAAATTATAATTGAAAAGAAAGTTAAGCATATTAAATTATTTTAATTAAAATGTTTATAACTTATAAACATGATAAATTAACCTTTTGTTTTTTCAATTATTTGTAAAGTTAAAAGACGACTTGTATAAACTGCTCCTGGATGAATGCGCATTGGCGTTGTTGTTGTTGTTATTGTTATTGTTGTTGTTGTTGTTGTTGTTGTTGTAGAGTCGTTCTTTAACATTTCAAACACGTATTTAAAATTTTACTTATATTTATATTTACTATTAATTTAAATTTTAAATGTTTTTGAATACATTTTTTAATTTTCGGATTAAAGTACATTATGATTGTTTTTATAATCATAACCCTTTTTTTTTGCAAATATTTATTTGTTTTTATTAAATAATTTTTGACAAATGATTATGGGTTTTAAATTATTTCAAAAGTAAAACTAATTTTAATTAATTTATTATAAAAATACCAATTACTCATTTTTGAAAAATTATAACAGTGATTATTATTTGTTTAAATATAAATGTCAAAGCAATTAATTTTAATATACAATCCAGGAAGAATGTTTTGAATCAACTTGCAAAAACTTTTACAAAAAAAAAATCATAGTATATTGCTTAGATTAGAATTTTAATAAAATTTTCTTTTAAACCTTGCAATAATTGATGTAACATTATTTTATTATTTGAGTTTATTTGTATTATTAGATTTTGAAGCAGGACTACATTCATCGTATTAATTCTATGTTATCAAATGATTTGCTAGTTCAATCTTTAATTGGATTGAGTTTCTTGTTGCTTGAAATTCCTTAGAGTTGAAATATTTATAAGTGATTAAAACCCTAACAGTTAATTGATTTCAGGTGTTGATAAATGATAAATTTAGCGGTTATTGATTTTCTTTGAAATATAAATTGACCAATTTTTTGGTCTTATAAATTTTTGCAAATCCTCGCAAATTAAACGTTAGAAGGAAGCGCCGTAAAGCTGATATTTATCATTCACTATGAAAAAGAATTCTTTCCGTCTTTCTCGCTTATAATGCTTACTAATGGCTGAAAACTACTGCAGGGCAATGTTCGCAGGGTCTAAATGCTGTTAATTCTTATAAATTTTTCATTTCAAATGTCCCTATTCTACAACTGCTTCCCGAAAATTTTCATGTGATAAAATTGCGACATACAAAATTTTGACATTGAATCATGACTACAGCTCACAAGCCAGTGTCCTAAATATACCTGTATCTGATTCATAGTGAACAATTTTCCCGATAAAATTTTACCCATTATTAAGATAAAAATGATTTCTCATTTTACGTTTTCACTTCCTCTTGCCAAAAGTAGTAACAAAATGGGCTCGACGAATATGGGCTGCCAATTCAAATTCATTTAAAAAATCTTTTCCACAATTTACCCATTCGCATGTAAATCCATCGAGTTGCAAAAAATCGAGTCGGTCTTTATGCTTTCTATGAGCTGATGAATTGAACTCTTCGATTTCTTTGGCCTGATCTAATCGATGTCTTTTAGCGTTAGTTGATCGGTTTGAGCTGCTACTTGATGTATTTGTTGGAATATATTCATCTTCATCTTCACTATCATCATCAATCACAATCACCTCAACGTCTTCAGGCTTTCTCTTGTTTGAACTATAATCCTCCATAGCCAGCTGACGCATTCTATCATGTGATTTCCGATTTTGTTGATGCATAATCTCGACGAAGGATTGGTGATATCGTAGCTCCTTATCTAATTGTTTTTGATGTTCCTTGTCTTGTAAATTGATGGCAAGGAGACGTTGATTTTCTTCTTTCAATGGAGTCAGGTATTGTAACAGTTTCTTATTTTGAGCTTTTAGTTCAACAAGACGCTGTTTAAAAAAAACAAAAAAAAAACGAAAAAGAAAACTTTCTTGAAAACTGCAAATCGTAATTGAAAACTCAAATGATTTTGCTTGCCTCATGATATCGATTTTCAAAAATTTTGGATCTAAACCCATCATCTGGACCATAAACCCCGCAATCATTCTTCACGGCACCCAAATGATTCTTTAATATATGCTCTATTAATTCCTCTTGGCTATCTGTGAACGTGGGACATAAACCCCAATCGCAATGAAATTTCATTTCCTTTTTTAATCTTCTAAGATGTTCAGCTTCACCATGTGCATAAATTTCTTTCATAGAGCTTGCTTGGAAATTACAATCTCCCCATCGACAAATAAGATTAAACGACTCAGATTCAATGATGCCTGGTTCATTTCGTGACTGAACTTGTTGATAATAAGATGTTGATGTTGATGTTGATGATGATGATGGTGTTGTTGTTGTTGTTGTTGTCAAAGTCCGTAGTGGTCGTGTCAATATACTTTGCGATAGATATGATGAGTTTGTTGAAGAGCCTTGATCTGGATTTTCGTGGCTACGAATGAATAAAGACATTTAAAATTAAGATGTTTTTAATATATTATGTCAAATAAAAAAGTAAAAAGAGTAATGATCAAAATTTAAGCTGAATCTGTCATTTATATTTTCCATAATCCCATATTTCAATGATGTGGTAAATAGAGACCTTTGCTAGGTAATGAATCATCTTTTGACCAGTGATTCTGATCAGTGATGGATGAATTCCTGGCTGGATGGGCTGTAATTTTCATTTCAGTAACAAAAAAGAAAAATGGCTCTATTCAAGGCTGATTTTGACCAGGGAAGAGAAATTTGTTCTTGCTTTTCAATATGTATTTTATTGTGGAATGTGAAACGTACATGTGCCTTTTCAGTGACTGGGAAATTCTTGGAATAAATTTTCTTATTTACCTATAAAAAGCTGCAAATTTGGCTTGCATGACAATAGATGATTATTGGCTGATTCAAAGTCAAAATAGACTTTTGAAATTCGGTCAGATTTGATGCTGCAAGATAAGTTTTTTGACAGAAAAACAAAGAGTGATCAAAAATTGTTTCGAAAATGATTATTAAGTAAAGTTCAGCTTTATAAGTGGTGTTTGATTTGTTTGATCTGAAATGCAGGTCATTGCAGGTAATAAATTTCATTCGTTCAGTGTGTTTAAAATTACATAGAGCCAGGATCCCGGGTTATTTTATTAAAAAACAGCACATCCCTGTTGTGATCACAAAAATATGCCACTAGCCAGAATTCATCATAACAATGAGATTTTCATGAATCTTTTGGGTTTTAATGCCAAGTTTTCATGTGAAATATGTATGAAATACTAATTATTAATATCAATCAATATTCTTATTAGTATATTATTATTATACACTTGATTTTTTATTTATTATAATAATTATTTAACTTAGTATATTAACACTAGATATTTATTAATATAAGATTTTTTTTAACAAGTATAATCTTTTTTTATCAATGTTTTAACTATAAATATTCAAAAAAATATTACATAATAAAAATAATTAATGTGTAACTAGTATTAAATATATATTAAAACTATTTTAATTAGGTATTTTAAAAAATTTATATGTTTTTTTTTACATATTTAATTAATTATTTTTTTATAATATTGTCTTTTTTTTTTACAAAGTTATTGATTAGTTAATAATAATATTAATATATGTTAAAATTTAATTTAAGTAATTATTTTTTAAATTTTAAATTTTAATAATAATTTATATTATAAAATTAATATTATTTTGTTTAATTTAATTAATAATTTAATTATTAAACTAATTATTAACTTAGTTATTAATATACAATTTTTATTTTTTATTGTAAATTTTATAAAAAAAATGTTTTTTTTTAATTATATTAATGTTTTAAAAAACAGAATATAATACATAAAAAATCTTAAATATTATATTTTTTAAATAATAAACATATTTTATTAATTAATTAAAAACTGAATTTTTGGAATTTAATTGCTTTTTTTAAAAAATTTTTAATTAATAATAATATAATATTTTTTCAAGTTTTTAATAAATTTGCAAATATCAACTTATTTAAAATATATAAAACTGACAATTTAAATCTATTATTAAAAGGATAAATGTTAATATTTTTATACAAAACCCAATTTTTTAAAAAAGTTTATTATATTTGTCAACAAAATTTGTTAATATGTTTATAGACTTTTTAAATAAACCAATTATTTTTTATTTTAATATATATAAATTAATAAACTATAAAAAAAACAAATATTTAAACAAATTAGAATTATTAATAAAATTTAATATTGTTAAAGCTTTATTTTTAGTTTAAATTTAATTAAAAAGTTTAATACTATATAACAAATAGTTTTAATTAAATAATTCTTAAACAAGTTAGTTTTAAACTAAATATTTTTGTAAATTAAATTAAATTATATAAGATATTTAATAATTAAACATAATATACTATAACTAAATAAACAAATTACTTATTTAAAATTGACTTTTTAAAATACTAAAGTTTTTTTTCAAATTTAAAACATAATTTCTAAATATTTATGTAAATTATTTAATTTGTTTATATTAATTGGCTGGTTGTAAATATTTAAATTTGTTATACTAATTTTAAAATTAATGTAAATAACAACAGTTTTTTTTTCTATTAATATTATTAATTACAAAAATTAACTAATATTATTTGGAATATTCTATATAATAGTATAATAGTTATTAATTCAAATTGTATTATTAACAAAAACTTCGGTAATCAAAAAAATTTTATTTTAATTTAATTTAAAATCTTTTATTATATAATTGGTTCTGTTGAAATAAATATTGCTAAAAAATTTAATAATTTTTTTACACATTTTAATTCTAAGTAAATAATATTTCAATAAAATTAATTTACAAAATTATATGTTTTATGTGTATTTTAAAAAACTATCAAATTTTAAATTTTTTTTATAAAGTATTCTTAATAATTAATTTAACAGCAAAAATGTGTATTTATGTAAATAAATTTTTTAAAACAGCAAAATTATTTTCATATAATATATTATTTAAGTCACAAATTTTATTAAACAAAATTCTAAATTTTTTTTAATAATTTTAATTAATACTATAAATCAAATATTAATTAATATATTTTTTTAATTTTAAAACTTAGAAATAATAAATACTTAAACACATTATTAAAAATCAAAACTCTTCTTTAATATTAAAAAATTATTAAAAAGAACTAATAAATAATTTAAAACCAATTTATTATAATTTTTCTAAATTTTAGTTAAAATATTAAACAATTTAATAACTTTACTATATGAAAAATTTCCAATTATTTTTAATAACTTTTTTTAATTTAAATTTCTATAACCAAATTCATTTTAAATATAATTAGTTTAGATTTAAAAATTAATTTATTATTTGTAACCAAATAGTTTAAAACAATTTTTTGGAATGGTTGTTCAAAAATTTTTTTTATTTGTTAATATTAAAGTGTTTTATTTATTTATTAATAATAGTTTAAATACTTGTATTCTTAGTTTTGGCTTATACTACTTAAATAATCTGTAATTTTTCTTAATAATAATCAATTTTTATAGTACTAAATTTACATAAAAGCTTTTTGACTAATAGTAATAATAATAATTATAATCAATTTAGTCTAAAATTAAAACAGTACAAAAATCTTATTATTATTATCCAATTTAAAATATTTTAATAACTTAGAAATCAATAGTTTCAATTTAAAAAAGTAAAAACTTTTACAAATATTAATTATAATATTTAAAATTACATCTTAATTAAACTTAATATAGTTTTATGTAAAATAATTTACATAGTATTCAGATTTTTAGTATTTTTGGCCAAAGCAAAATTATTTATATGCAATAAAATTATCAAAAAAACTTCTTTGAACTAAGTTTACTTAACAAAACTAATATTAATAACTTTAAATTTCTATTCATCTTTATTAACCAATTTTTAAACCACATTTAAACCAAAAATCCAAAAGCTTTTTTAAGTTTAAAAAAACCGAGACAACCTAATAATTTATGTTAAAAAACTCATTAATTTTTTGATTCAAAAAGAATTTTAATGCTGTTTTATTAAACCACAAGTTTGAAATCTAGTAACACAGATATTTTTGTGGATAAAAAAAACTTTAATATATATCTTGAGTATATAATATAAACAAAGACACTTATAATAAATTTTTAACGAGTTTATAGTTTGCAAGACGAAAATGGTTGTTAGATTAAGTTTTAAAAAAAACATTAGAATAGTTTTAATTGGTTTGGATGGTGATTTACATTTAAAAATGTATAATACATGTTTTTTTTAAATGTGTACTCTTAATAAAGCTAGAAAAAAATTAATATTATATAATATTATTTTATAAACCAAATAAATTTTAAATTGTTTTAATTTTTAATAATATAGAATTAATTTTAAAATATAAAAAAAATAATATAATTTTATAAATAAATATTTATTTTAATAATGTTTAAATAAAACCATCCTATTAATTTCAATTTTATTGATCAATTAATATTGAAAATTATCAAACAATACATATTTTATAAAACCAAAATATATTAAACATGGTTAATGAAAATAATCTTGCAATATTAAAATTTAAACATAAAGTAAAAAATTTAAATTATTTGCTTCTTGTATATTTTATTTAAAAAAGTCATGTAAAAAAAGATTTAATTATTGATTTTTGTAATATATAACGTAATTAAAATTTATATTGTGTTACAAAAATGTAAATACAAAAATTAATGTTCATTAAAGTTAAAAAGAAACGTTGTTTTTTATTATCTGTTATAAAAAATTTAATCAAATTTATTATTTAATACAAGTAATTTATCTTTTTTACGAAAATTAGCTTATATAAAATCATATAAATATTGGAATCAGCTTACATTATTTTGAAATATTTTAAAATTCTTAGCAATATGAGTTTGTTTTTTTTAGTTAATTTGAATTTTTGATTAGGGGTGAAAGTTTTTTCTGCTCATCAAGTAAAACCATTGGCATGCAATAAAACTTGTTTAATTTATTAAAATGCACAAACATGAAAATTACGTTGTATTTAATTAAGAGATCAAGCAACGAAACAAACAACCAAACAAAACCCTCATCTTTTAGTTACCTCCGTTTTTAGTGGTTCTATGGTAGAATATTGCCTCTATTTCGGTTAGATTAAAGATATTAACTTTCCTGAGAATTCATGATCTTACTTTATGTCATTTCTCCCTTTCACGGGATCTTTGACGTTAAGAAGGCTCTCGGCCAGTGACAAAACTAGAACAAAATTTTTTCATGATTGATCGGGTAAATAATGCATACAACAAAATGGATCAGCCCAAAAATGAGTAATTTGGCTTTTGGTTTAATCACCCTTAGCGATTAACTGAGGAATGTCGTGCACAATTTGGACAATTTGTGATCCAAGATGAAACTAGATATTTCTCCCAATGAATTATATGTTGATTTCCTAAAAGGTCCAATTATTCGAAATTACCGAAGCAATTAATTAAAATATCGAACTGGCTCATTTGATGTTTAATAAACTCATGTAACTCAAAAAGCTTTGACTTTTTCAGTATCATTTAACACAAATGATTGGTGATTGATTAATTTCCATTCTCTAACAGTGATTGAAAAAATCCCAATTCTACTTTCTTAATTTATTGTTGAAAGAAAATGCAGAACTTTTTTGATGTTTTATTTGAAGATGTTTCAAGGATTGCTTTGCAGCGAATATGAGCTAATTTTTAATTAAGTATCTCGATTTTAAAATTTTTTTCATCGTTATATAATATAAAATTTGATATATATGTGAAAGTATATATCCACCACCACCTCACGAGAAATTATCGCCAAACTTCATTCTCACATCAAGTTTGAATGAGGAAAACCTCAGCAAAAAATAAACCTTTCAAAATTTTTTGTAAAGATGCTACACTTTTTTTGAATTATGATTTCGGAAGTAGATGATTACTCTAACCTCCTAAAAAACTGAATTGCTAAATTTACCAAACAACAGCTCTTTCTTCTTCCCCCTAATTATTCCAAAATATCTATTTTATCTAGTTTTTATGTGTGTATATTATTTATATATTTATATTTGAATGAAAAGTCCTGGATGTGAGGTGGTGGTAAAAATAATGTTCAAGAATCGTTGAATGTGAATCAGATATGGGACTGTGTAGCAATTCAGTGAATCAAGATTGGGAAGCTTGTGATAAAAATCCTCAATGTTAGGAAGAATGTTAAAATTGTTTTGATTGGAAATAAATGCCTTTAGGCAAGTAAAACGAAAGAAAATGATGGTGAATTAGATTGTGAAAGAAAGTATTGATATAACTACTACCCTCCCCAAGTAGTGTATTGGGTTTGTTGTTTTGGTTATCGGATTTGATGATGGTTTTCATTCGGGATTGATGAATTATCGATAAGAGAGAGTGAAAGCTGAATAGGATTCCATGATATTGTTTGGGAGGGTGACTTTCATTTAGGGTTGGAGTTTGAGAGGTTTTTCAATTGAGCAATAATTCTTTTTCAATTAAATGCGAAAATGAAAGAGTTGTGTAGCGTTGGATCAAGTGAGATCCTTGAAGCGCCACGGTACAACTGATGATAAAAAGTTGAAAGATGTAATGTGGGGAAATGAGGAGTAACGGTGAAGGCGTTATACGGATGATACGACAAATGGTTCTGGCATCGGTTCACTGGCCCAAAATGCTGTTACTGTGGAAATTTCTGGAAAATAAAAAAAAATTCATTGTTAATTATGATTCGGATAGGAAATTGAACGAGAAAAATTTTGATGAAGATTTGAAGCTCACCATCATCTGTGATGTACAAACTTATCATTTGTTCTAGGGTGGAAAGTGAAGGTTTAGAAATTTGATTGAATCACTGCAAAAATTTAAACCCTTTTTAAGACAACTTACTTCGTACAGCAAGTGGCGCATCTCGAAGCCTTGCAACCTGAAGCTCAGATAGATTAACTTTATAAAATTTAGCAAGGGGTATAAGGAGGTGAGAAAATGGTCGAGTTTTTCAAATTTAATTAAAATTCGAAACAATTTGCAATACCTTGACCGATTTCGGTTTTTTGCTTTAAAACCTCATCAATTAAATCATTAGGCAAGTAATTGCTCTTTCGGTCTGCAATTCGGCAAAGGTTTATATCGATTAGTTAAGTAATCAGTTAAAAAATAGAGCAGATATTTTATACACATAGCCGTTTAACTTACCACCATTTTCAAAGCTTTCCTTTTCAGCGACAGGTGAAGGTTCTGAAATTTCAATTTTTCAAGTTACTCAACATCAATTTGTAAATTGGTAAGATTTACCTTAAGCAAATTTCACCAAAAACTTACCATTAAGAAGATTCTTTCGAGGTACTATCGTAGATGCAACAGGTTTACGACCATGAACTTTGAGATTTGGAAATTCCAATGGACGACTATGATATATGGCTTCAGGATGGATTCGATCATTGCTGGCGTTATTAAACGATCTTGTGACATTATTTTTCTTAATATCATCGAATTGGTCATTGTCGAACCATTTATTTACATTCCGAAGAATTTCTTGAGCATCAGGACGATTCCTTGGATTCGATTCCCAACATTTGATCATTAATTCTTCATAAAATGATGGAGTTCCAGATTGAACTGATGGTCTAGTGCCTTCATATATTTCTTTAGCCAAATAATAGTCATGGGCACGACCCAAGTACGGTTTCAATCCTGCCGATAATTCCCACATTATCATTGCGAAACTAAAAACGTCCGATTTCTGAGTACATTCATTTCCAGCCAAGACTTCGGGTGCGACGTATGGCAAGACACCATGTGGCACATCTCGACGAGCTTTTCGGTTCGCAGGACCACAGATCCCAGTATCAGTAATCACAAAACTTGATGCTCCATCAAGGTTTAGAATGTTGCCACTATGTATATCTCCATGGACCAATCCTCGTTTATGTATCTCTGTCAAGCTCCGTGCGATCGACGCTACGATTTCGCATTTATCCTTCCAACTTAATAATCGGTTTCGTTGTATGTGGATCGGCAAGTTTCCATAGACTGCATACTGCATGACGATCATAAAATCACCACTTTCCGGAAGCTGTGTGATCCCATGGATCCGGATAGATTCTGATTGTGTGTAGACACCCCAATGTCGTTTCAGCTGAGAAAGCAAGCAAGCAAGCAATTAATTAATTATTTTAAAGAGGTAAATTAAAATTAAATTTTTTTATTAGTGGAGTATGAAATCAAATAAATTGATCAAAAGATCAACATTCAAAAATCTTACCTGATTCAAAAATTCTGTACTGATATCAGCGGAATCATCCAAACACTTTAACGCTATTCGTTGTCCTGTTTTCAACCAGGTGGCCTGATAAATGGCCGAAGAGCCACCCCGTGCCACAAACCTATGTCCGACAAATTCATCAAACGGTATCCAACTCATGTGTTGATCAGGTTCCGGATACTGAATTCGAATATCGGAAACCAAAGTATCGATTGGTTGATAGCCACTTCTCCAATCTCGTCGCCCGCTCACAGGTCGACTTGGTATAGGCCATGAAGAGTTACGCTGTATACTTGTTGAACCGGTATCACTCCGTTCCCTTCGTCTTGGTAAAGTTGGGTCATGTTCGGTATTAGCAAATGGATCGAATGTTGCCGATTCTTCATCACGTTGATTTGATTCATATGGGGAAAGAAATTGTGTTTTAGTTGGGGAGTTTGTTCGAGAACTATGCTCAGATTTATTTCCAGTTGTAGAGTGGGGTGAAATCGAAGCTGGTATCTTTCCTGCACCAACTGTTGAACCTGTCGAGGCCGAAGGTGAATGCCCCAGCCGTGTTGGTGAAGATATCGCCGAAGATGGATTTGTGGTAGGTTCCATTGTTGCCGAAGCTGGATTGATAGAGTTTGATGTTTGATAAGAAAAATTATCCATGGTTAATTTTCATTCCTTATTATAACGCTCTTACCTGTCGTTCCTGCTCCGGTTGACCTTTTATTTGATGGCATTTGATTTTTCTTGCCACGATTATGAACATTTCTTCCCTTACGACCTTTTCCTGATTTTCGTTTAAACAATTTGCGAAATAATTTCTTTAAATTTGGCATTATGACGGATTTTCCGATTGTTTTATGAACGGAGTTGAGAAGTGAGTGAGTAATTGAGTGAGTGAGTGGAGTGAGTGGAGTGATTGATTGATTGATTGATTGATTGATTGATTGATGGAAGGATGCTGGTATTTTTATTTTTTTATGAATAGTATGATGTTTAGTTCAAAAAACGTCTAAAATGGGGGCGTTGAAAAGGAAAATTTTGACTCACTGTTTCAGGTAGACACTACGTGTGTATGCGTACGGATTGCGCTGATGAAAGGAAAGGATAAAAAACGACAAAAAATAAATGACCAAAAAGGAACCTTTATTTGTTACTCGTTGTTTAATTTGGGGGTTAAGAGGGCAATCAGGTACAATTGGAGTCCGGCCAAAATTAGATGAGGAAAAATTAAAGCGTTATTAATGACTCTCGATTAAAGTTGAGGTATTCTGCTCGTGGTGTGAAAAGGTTGGGCAGATTTCTTGCTTTAAAAAAATTATTATTTTCCTCGAAGAGAAATCAGGTTTAAGAGATTAGAAGCAGAAAGCTATGGAGATAGTCAAGGAGAAGGTGAGAGAAGTCAATGTGGCAAAGTGCAAGAGAAAAAAATCAAAAGATTTACGAGGATTTGTTTTGTTTGATTTCAGTGAACGATGATTGATTCTTTTCGATGTATCAACAAAGCAAGGTTGAGTGAGACACTGCTTCTTGCTTCTTGGTTTCTGTATCTTGAATTTCAATAGCTGTGCGTATCAAACTTTGTGAACTTTGTACGAGCTTTTTTGCTGGGCCGCTCATTGCCATTCACAGCCGTTCTTAATGTTCACAGTGCATATTTTACAGATCAGTAAATAGTTTTTGGGTCACCTATTATATTTTTCAAAGACGCACTGATACATTAAAGATACATTGAATGATGTGTGACATGCATAAATTGGGATTGGCTCAAATATTCAGCCGGGGGATGTGTATAATTTCTCACACACACACACACACACACACGCACACAACACACAACACACAACACACACACACACACACCACACAACATACAGACGTTTAAACATGACACATAATTTATGGAATTTTTTTCAAACTAGTGTTGGTTTTGGTTAGTATTACAGTTGTTTATACGAATACCAATCCTTGGTGAGCTAAATTTAACTGGTGTAGAACACGATATATCTGCATAGATTTTCTCTCTTTGGTTAATGTCAAACGTCGTGTGGGTAGCAAATAGAGGCAGTTGGATCAAAAATCTAATTTATATTTGCCAATTAGGGATAAAAAGTCTAGAATCGGGGGGAATCAAATGGTGGCCTTTGTTCTTTGATCATAGCTTTTTTGATGGTTTGAACACATGAGAAGAAATGCTAGCTAAACAAAAATTTATATTTAATTTTAATATTTCTTGTTTCAATTTTAATATTTCTTGTTTGAACATTTACTAATCAGAAAAGAATGATTGTGCAGTTTTTATCAGTGCACCAGATTTTTTTGCTTCAATGATTGATAGAATTTTTGAAACACTCTTGGAATATGACGTTAAGCACCAAAACTGTTGATTGTTTGTTGAGAAATTCCGACGACTTGGGTTTTTCTGACAGAAAATATCGAAATTACCAGGAAAGGTCGAGAAACAGGATATAGTTTAAAATAATTTCTGGAAAATTTTAAGATTTATCATCAATCTAATGTAAAGTGATATTTTCTTTTAATTGGGTTTTTGGTTTTCTATATCATTATAAAATTGATACATACATACATACATACATACATACATACATATATACATAAATAGATACAAATAGTAAATGTAGTATGAATGTCAGTAAAGAAAAATGGATGCCTTAATCTTTGTTAATCAGTAATCATTCATGTTTTGTAGAACAGATCTTTATAGTTCAGCTGAAATCGGAATTTTTTAATACCAAGTTTTAAATAAAGGTAAAGAGTTGCAATCTAAAAAATCGAATGTATCACAATAAATGCTCATTGTTTAGATTTTTATAAAATCGACCATTGAAATTAGGAATATCTCTGGTTTTTTTTTTTGCTTATGAAAAAGATTTTGTGAGACCATATTAAAATCATGTTGTAAAACCATTTTGGATAAAAGAGGGTTTCAGGTAAAAATTTTTCATGTCAATTTAGAAAGTTTCTAAATTTGAAAAGTTTGGAATATTTTTAAAATTGTGAACAAAATATTTATAAATAGAATCGGTTTTTATCTCAAGTTTAGCAGATTTAAGTTGAATGAATTTTTGAAATTTTATAAATTTTTTTATTTTTGCCAAAAATTGAAATATTTATTATTATTATTTTTTGATTTGAAGCTGAATAGATTGTTTCAGATGATAAACAACAACAACAACAACAACAACTGAATATATTTAATGTAAATTAAATAAAAAAAATCTAATTATAGTTATTTTTCAATATTTAAATTATTGATTGCAATAATTTCTTATTGAAAGATAGTTAAATAATTGGTCTTTTTTAATTTAATAAAGGTATTCTTAGATATCACATTTTTATAATAAATGAATTTATTTTGGGATTTTAATTCTTTTTTTATAATAATAATAATATTATAATAATAATAATAATAATAATAATAATAATAATAATAATAATAATAATAATAATAATAATAATAATAATAATAATAATAATAATAATAATAATAATAATAATAATAATAATAATAATAATGATAATGATAATAATAATAATGAAAATCAATTTCTATTTCAAAGTTAATAATCATAATGATAATTGTGAAACAATGATTTAAAGGAAAATTATTTGGCATTCATAAATTGCAAAGAATTCTAAGAAAAAAACTGTAAGGATGTGTTTCATTTTGAAAGATGCCAATCCATTTTAAGATTAATGATCATGGTCACCCTGATGATCAAATGTCTGTCATACGAAAAAAAACGATCAGTTTGTAATTGATGAAAGGTTATAAGCTAGAAGCGTTTTGAAAAATGAGAATTTTTTCAAAGAATTTGATTTAAAATTTCTTATAGTTTGAATATATAAATTAAGAATACGATGGCTATTTGTTGATTTCTAGTCTATTTTTAGAAAATTTTAGCCATATATCCAAGATTTTAAAATAATTGACAAAATATAGACATGAATTTATAAGCAAAGTCAACAAATGATAATTTTTTAAGGAAATGAAACAGTTACCAGGTTTTTGAAAATTTGAAGGTTTAGTAAACCTGCACAAGCTTATCTGTTTTTTTTTTTGTTTTTTTTCATACCATGACTTTTTAATCGAAATTAAATATTTTTTAAAAAAAATAACTTATTTTCAATTAGTCAAATAGAACTTTCGTTAACCATGTGAAAATCACATGGCTGTGTATTGAAATTTTATAACTGTTGAAACATATGAAAAAAAGTTACCTTTTTGATGTTAACGTTGATTCAGCCTAATGATCTCTCAAACAGAATATATTTTTTGATGTTCAATAAATAGTAAATACAAAAAAATAATGTAAATAGATTTGAAAAGCAAAGAGTCAAAAAGAAAATTTTAAAAATATCTTGATTATTTATCATGAATTACTTTTGCAGAACGAAGGTGACAATAGGATTTTCAAACGCTGAGATATGAAGAATTTATTAAAATCTATTTGTGATGATGATGATGATGATGCTATTATAGGATTTTCAAAAGAATAAAAATTTTAAATTGAATAAATAAATAAATTTAAATTTTATGTTTAATTGATATTAATTTTGAGCATAATAAAAGGAAAATAGTAACCAGGTTCAATTCATTTTTTTTTAAAGTGGGATTAAAAATTACATTTATCAATATTAATTCACTCAGGTTTTGGTATCAAGATCATTTTTTCAATCTAGAATTCGTTTATTTAATCTAGAATTCCTTGATTCAATCTAGAAACGGTTTTCACACTTTTAAAATTGGGGGATATACTTTGTTTTTTCAAAAAAAAAATTTCAATCCGATTGTTTTTAACCAAAAAATAAACAGTTATCCTTTGGGCGTCATTTCACTCATATTAAGCTATTGATGCCATGAAATAATTTGGCTAAACCACTAAGGTGAAATTTGTTTCCTTTTTTTAGTATAAACTTTTTACCGATATTTAAGCTCAAAAATGTCTCACAGGAAATTTCTTATTATGATTAGAAATTTCCAGTTTTTCGTTTTTCCTCCATAAGTAATCTTTCATAGTCAACTAAAATAAATCGTGTATGACTCCTGCATACGGATATTGGGAAAGTTAATCCCACAATTACCATTTGATTTTTATGCAAATAATACTGTATAATATTCAAATAAGATAAACTGATATGCAACTTGGCACAATTAAATTCATTGAATGTTCTGTCGTAATACATTTTGTTTAAACCCGTATGTGACACTTACCCTTTCGCCCATGACCGGCTTTAATTGTGCAGTAATCGAATGTTTCAAAGGAATATCATAGGGACTCTTTTTTTTTATTTTTTTATTTTTTATTTTCAATTTTATATACCTTGTTTACCATTTATTACTAAGCTTTTTTTCTGATTTCAGTTTCTTTTTAATAGATTGAAAACCACATTTATAAATCTTGTTTTTTTTTGTTTTTTTTTTTTTCTATTTCAACTTTCAAAAAAAAAAAAATATTTTTTATTTTTTTTAAAAAGAAAAAGAAAAACGTTTACAAACAACCAAACAAACAAACAAACAAACAAACAAACAAAAAAACTCCTTCGATATAACTAATCAAAAATAATGGAGTTGAAATCAATTTTTTTTTCAATTTTCACAATTTTCATCATTTTGATAGTGATAAGCAAAGAAAATTTTGTAAATGGAACTAATGAGTAAGTCAAAGTTTTTATAATAAATATCATATTAGGGTGGTATTTCAAATTTGATATATTATTATTTGGTATATGTTCAATTAAAAATGGTAATTATTTTTTTTTTTCAGCTTAAGTGAAAGAGCAGTAAATGAAAATACTAATCAGACGAATGAAAATTCTGCTGGGACCCTCACCATTCAAACTACAACTGGTAACTCACCATCTATGACAACGCAATCTTCAACAAGTTCCAGTAAAAATACAATCACCTCGACAACCAGTCAATCTTTGTCAAGTAATCAATCAAGTTCTACGCAAAATAATAATAATAATAATAATAATAATAATAATAATAATAATAATGATAAAAATGATAATAATAATAATAATAATAATAATAATAATAATAATAATAATAATAATTCTCCAAGGTAAATTCACTATCTTTAAGCAAAAATTTTGAAATTTTGAAATTTAAAATTAAAACTAAACATTAACAAAACCTTTGAAAATTTGTAGCTCAACCTTAGTAATTACATCAACTATCACAAATGTAACTATTAGCACCCCACCTCCTAACCCTAAAAAAAACGTTCCAAACACTCTTACATCAACTACCTATGCCTCGGTCGTAACTTTACCTAATGGTTCGTCTACTACAAAGTTTAGCGTATTAACGTATCCTATTGGGGAAACTCCACCAACTCCAACAAATGAACTTTCCCCAAAGACACCAAGCATTCCACTAAATTTCAGTCCTTCTATAAACCCTTTGAATTGTTTAACGTTTTTTGGTCTTTTCTGTGGATTTCTAAATTTGGCATGATAATTAATAAATTCCCAATAACTCCTTTACTCATAAACATATTATTTATCTCTTTAATAACTAACATTCTTATTTAAATCTTGATCTTATAAAAATTTAATTAATAACGTAAAGAATTTTAAGAAACACTAAGTTTTGAATGAATTATTTTTATACTTTTTCACGAAAAAACAAACAAACTAAAAACTAAAAGTGAAATAAATAAATCTGCTTTTTTTTGAGTTCCTATTTTTGAAATATTAATATTTATCACATTATATTTTCCAAACTTTTTGATGAGACAAGAATTTTTGATTCTTAATTAAAATGGTTCAAAGTGAATTAAATTAAATTAAATTAAATTAAATTTTCATTTCCATTTATTAAAAACAATTGAAATTTATTATACTTACAAAAAAAAATGTCTTTGACAGGTTATATTAAATTTTTTTATGTTTCTGTATAACATTGTTAAAAAACGTTTTGAGAATATTTATTTGGACGCTCTTCAAATAAAGTTTTTTTAATGTGTCAAAAAATGAAATAATTAAGTTATAAAACTTATTATTTCAAGACATTGAGATTTTGCACCATTATATTTATTTATTTTATTTATTTATTTATTTATTTATTACCAGAAATAAAGGTTGAAATATTTAAAAAATTTTGTTATATCCAAAAAAAAATTAATATTTTTCATTTCAGACATTAATCAACTGGAACAAAATTCCCACTTTGTTAAAGATTCAAATGTCAAATAAAAATTAAACTTACATATTAAAGAATTTTAAAATAAATATTTGGCCGTTATAATTTTAAAGAATTCTCAATCAAAATATCTGGGTAAGGCTCATATTTTTTTTTTTTTTTGTAGATTAAAAAAAAAAGAAATTTATAATTCGGCTTAAAACAGAACTAAAAAAGGTTATTATAAAGTACATTTTATAAATCCGTAGATTAATTTGGGCAAGATCAAAAGAATGAACGTAACTATCCTCGGGTTTCTGGAACAGAACTTGTTCGATCAGCTATGTGAAAATTAAATCTTTTCATCAAGTACAAATCTACCCAACTCAATAAGGACCTTGATCTGATCTCTTTTTATTTGTTTATTTAATTTTGGTCAATTGATTTCCCCTCCCCCCTTTTTTTTTTATATCGATCAATTTTAAATATTCATTTATTATCAAATTTGAAATTTTTTAAATTTTTTGAGAACTTTTTTCATCAATTCGAAAACTTTTTTGATCGCTGTGCCTTTTTTTTCCCATTACTCACTGTTCCTATATTTAATTGAAATAATATTAATAATAATAATAATATGAAAAAAATGAAAAACAGAACTTTCTTTGGAAGAAATGGAAATCTTTTCTCAAAAATTAAAAAAACCCACATTTTCACCTCGTTTTTTATCTTTTCGTGTCTGACTATTTTAATGAAAGGCTTCACATGTTTTGTAACTCTTCAAAGTGGAAACGATAGAATAATTAACGTTAATTTCAATTATTCTACAATTTCAATTTCTAAAAGTTTAAACCCACATTTGGAAATATCAAAATCCCATTCAACGACAAAATCGTTCAATAAAACTTTTGAAATTTCCCAAAAGAAAATACAAAATATCTTACCTCGATCAAATGCATTTTATAAAAAAAGGAAAATAATCGACCCAAAATTATTATCAGTTTTACAAAACACGACAGAACTTATGCAGGAAGTTTATTGCATAGATGATAAAGAAGCGATGATTGCTCAAGGAATTTATGGTAATTTAGCTTTTGCCTTTGTTCAATCCCAATCCAATTAAGCTTGAAAAATTCTTGAAATCAGTTTGGATGGAAACACATACCGAAAGGATTGGGAGTTCAATCGTTGTACGATTTAGAGCCCCGGAATTGACTTATGATGAGCTTGTTGAAATGGATCAAAACATAGAATTGGTTCGATTTCCTTATGAGTTAAAAGCTCAAATATTGGATCGATTCTACGTGAAATATTGGAGTCTTGCGAAAAATCAAGTTTTTGAAAAATTATCGAAATACATACTTGATGACAATTTCAAAAAATATAACTTTATTTTTATTGGACATGGTGGTGGTGCAGGTAAATATTTAAAAAAAAAATTTAACAAAATCTCACCTCTTTTTTTGAAAAATGAAATTATCTTTATTAATTTCGTGGGACTATTTCACAGTACTGGCAACTTTTGCTGCGTTAGTTTGCAAATATCATTGGCGGAAACGGTTTATCACATTGATAACCTATGGAGCTCCACGCATGGGAAACAATTTTTTTGTTGAATTAATGCAGCTTCAATTTCAAGTTAAACGAATAACAGTTGGCAACGATTATGTTCCTCTGTTCTTTGCGGATCAGCTGACCCACAATTCCGATGAAATTTGGATTCCCGAAAATAACGGTTGTAACTGTTTTGATCCAAATGGTAACGAAATTCCTGAAATTTATGAATGCTCTACTTTGGAACCGATTGAAGAGAATAAGGTTTTGTAAAAAGTTTTTGATATAAATCTAAACTTCACTAGAGTAACGTTTTAATTCACGATATATCCTCGTTTTTTTTATGAAACATTCTCCAGGAATGTAATCTGCAATTCCAGAAACCCAGGGGTCAACGTCCAGACAGTGCTACAACTGCACATCTAGGTCGATATTTTGGAAAATTGATGTCATCAAAAGGGTGTAATGGTGGTTAATAAATTCATAAAATGAAAATCTTTCTAACAAAAGAAAGGTCCAATTTGCAGATGATTCCTTGGCTTTTTTTTGTGCAAGTCTGAGAAAATTTCGTATCGGTAGCAATAATTGTGGGTTAATATTGCTTAAAAATCAATTTTTATTGCTAAATGAATTAAACAGACTATTTTAGAAATTGAAGAAAAAAATTAAATTAAAGCAAAAAAAAATATGCCTAAAATCCATGCTGTGTAAAAGCTTTCATAAAAAACAAATGTACACTTGCTTATTCCAAGGTTATAAATAAAATATTTTATTTTTCTGCGTAATAATAATAATAATAATAATAATAATAATAATAATAATAATAATAATAATAATAATAATAATAATAATAATAATAATAATTTTTTAATGAATCCCATTAATAATGAATTTGTTTGTGTTTGTGTTTGAAATTACCTTTTTCTTGGTTTTTATTATCTATATTTTCGAAAATGATTATTAAAAAGAGTTTAAAAACTGAATTGAATAAAGCTTTATTAAAATTATCTCTTTTTCAAAATAGTTAGAAATGGTTAAAATGGTTTATATTGTAGATTTCTTAAATGATTAAATGAAAAGTAAAATATTTTTTTTTAATTCAAGAAAATACCAAACTTAAAAAAAATTTATATTTATATCAATTTTTAAAAGAAACTTTTTCTGGTGATCAAGGATTTTTGAAGATATTGAATTAATTTTTTTAAAAATATGTATATAACTAATTATAGAAAAAGTTTTCAATCGTGCGCCACCATAGATAAGAAGGCCAAAAATAGTAGCCCCTTACCTAACAGCGACGACAAACTGACTGGTTTGGGAAAGCATGAAAAGCCCTCAAACAGGATTTTCAATATATCCAAAAAAAGGGAGTCTCATTCAAACCTAGCGTTACCGTATAATGAAAATTAGAAGACTAAATTTAAAGATGTTTAAGTTAATTCTTGAAAAAAAAAAAAAACTTTTTTTTAGATCATCTTAAATATCGGATATATACTTATCCAGACAATATATACCCCCCGTTTATTATTTTTAGAAAATTTTAAGACAACCTGGATTCCCAAAATCATCTCTGTTAATATTACTTCTTTCCAAGTTCAACCCGAATATTTTATTCGCAAGCGAAATCCTTGGCAAAAAAATTACCATTTTTCAAGGAAAAATGATTCAAGCATTAACATCAACATGTCTAAAAATCCAAGTAGCAGAACCAATCATATTTTTTCGGGGTGGTCCACAAGAAGCAGTCGGTACAGTGTTACAAGGAAATTTGGTCTTGACCCTCGCTAAACCTACAAAGATTAAAAGGATTGATATGAAATTTGTGGGGAAGAGTAAATCGTTTTGGCCCGAAGGTTGGTTGGTTGTTTGTTTGGTTGGTTGGTTTGGTTGGTTGGTTTTAATTTTTGACGGTGAAAATTTTTAGGCATTAAAGAAGAAATATTTCATTTCATCTTCAATTTTCTTCCTTAGGACTTACCCAAAATAAAAGTGACGTACAAAATGTCAAAGAAATTGTATCGTATAAATGGTCATATTTGGAATTACCAGCAAATACAAATTCTTCGTTGCAAACTATAGAACAACTATCTAAAAAATTGACAACAACCTTTTCAACTCATGAGAACCAATCTCGATCATCATTATTCACCTCTTCTTCTTCACCTATTAATGGATCCACTACTAGTTTAAATTCAACGACGAATACAATCTCAAATTCTTCTACAATAACTACATCAAAATATCAATATTTTAAACCAGGAACACATACATATCCATTTTCCCTTTTTCTACCAGGAACTTTACCTGAAAGCATCGATGTCGGTCTTGGAAAGGTTAGCTATAAGTTGAAAGCTACAGTTGTTCGTTCTTCGGCACTTTCACCAAACTTGGATAGTCAACGTCAAATTATAATCATTCGTACAATACCCGATTATGAATTCACTGATAGTGGAATTGCAATCAATCGAGATATAGAGGACATGTTTGCCTATGAAATCTCATTACCGAAAAAAGCTTACCCTATTGGTGGTTGTATCAATCAACTGGAAATCAAGTTAATTCCCTTAGCAAAACAATTACGTGTTCTAAGTATAGGAGTACAATTGATAGAGAAGATAATGCATCGTGCACATAGACAAAAAAATTGTGATTCACGAATAATAGCTGTGAAACGATTAGATGATGTTCGCGAACAAAAATTCGCTCAACCTACAGAATTGCCAGCACAGTTGCCACCAAGAAGAAACTTGAGCGAGAACGGTGGCGCCTCGAGTACGATTAGCTCTGCCAATTTCAGGGATGCTATTTTTAGGAGTGGATCGAATTCTCAAATGACTAGACTTCATCGTTGGAATCGTTCATTCATTAATGGTATTATAAGAGGTGTAGATTGGTTGGAAGAAGAATACACCGAGGAATATCGAGAACAAAAATGTGATAGGGATGAAATGGGGGCTGGAAATACCTATTTTAAAAAATCCTTTGATTTTCCAATACCAAAATGTACGGCTCCAGTACATCCATCATCAAATTCGGGATCGATCAAAGTTACTCATTCATTGCATTTCTTTGTGATTATCACTCTTCCCAGTGACCATTCTCAAAGAATCGAAGTGAAAATTGAAGCACCGATCATGATCTTATCTTGTCGTTGCTCGGAAAGTGTACACGTAACCCTTCCCAAAAGTGATGATGATTCATATCTGTGCCCGTGTGATCCAACATACAAATCAAAAGCAACACTTGCATTGGCTCATAGTTTAAATTTAAATACTACAACAAATGATTGTGGAGAGGTCGTGATCGATCAAGGGATAAGTAACCTGAGTTTTTCAGCTAGTTCTCATCGACATGAACAATCACATCAAGAACGCATTGGTAGTTTGGGACAAGTATGGATAGACGGTCGCGCGATACAAGATCCAAGTGAATGGTTGGCAAATCAACCAACTTCATATTCATATCATCATAATGGACCACCACCAAGTTATGAAGCATCAATACAAATTCCATATCGTAGTTTGGTTGAAGCAGTAAACGATTTATCAAGACGACAACGTTCAGATGATGATGATAACGATAGCGCGATGAAGCTAATCGAGAATCTTGCCAATCAGCCTTCTTCCCTCGATCTAATCGCTAAGACAGGTTCATTAACACCACCGCCTACATATAATATTTATTAGGACTGCGTATAACTTTTGAAAAAAATGGTAAAGGAAATTTCGGTCCAAACAAGATTTTGCTGATTAATCTTCGCCAAATTTTAAAAAAGTAAAAATCAGGCTTATTGATATTTTCAAAACAAGTATTTTTGCCTAGATTGATTAATATAAGCTATGAAAATGATCAGGGTGCTTTTTAAGAAAAATATCTTTAGCTAAAAATTAACACAAATCAGAAAGATTAAAAAAATTGACCAAATGTTATTATCTTGGATCATATGGTTTTATGTCACATAATAAATGACAATCCTTTATTGTTTTTTATATTAAATTTACCAAAAAGTAATCAAGTTCAAGATTTTGTTAACAATTATATTTAACATTTTGGTTTGAACAATTTTGGTAAAATAATCAAATTATTTTAATTTGTTGTTTAAAATTAATATTAACTAAATATTAACTAAAAATTATATATTTATAAAACATTAATAAAACAGGTAATGTAATTTATTTTGTAAATTCCAATTTGAAAGCAATTTGATTTTCATTGGAGTTAACCAAGTTTTTATATTTTTAGTCATGTAAATCAAATTATTGTTTTATTAATTATTAAAAATATAATTAGAGCATTATTTGAATAAATTTTGACAAAAAGTTGTTATAATAAATTGTACTAAAACTCGATAAGTAAACTAATTTCTACAAGTATAAAATATTGATTAATGTCATAAATGTGATTAAACTAAAAAACTTTTTATTATTTGGTATTGTTTTATTATAAAGAATTATATATATTAATTATAAATATTTTAATTTTAATTTAATATGTAATTGTTTATTGCTTAAAAATTTTAAATTTTAATAAATCAAATACAAAGATTAAATCAAAACTTTTCAAAGTTTAAACCAAACAAAGCATATTGTTTAAAGCAGTTTTATATTGTTTTTATAAGCTTTTAATATATATATAATACAAGCAAAATTATTAAAAAAATTTTGTATAATAAAAATTAAAATATACAAGTGTAAATAATAATAATAATAGTAATTTTTACAATATTTAATATACAAAATGTATATTAAGTAAAATATTATTATGAATGTTCTCTGTCCCCAAAAAAAAATGATAATAATAAATTATTCTATATATAAGTGAAAAAAACAAATCGTAAGAAAAAATTAAGTATTGTGCTAACTTTGGTTTTTTATAATATATTATCACTTAAAAAAATTAAAAATGTAGTTTTAAAATGTATTTAAGATTGTTCAAAAATAATAATTCTTATAAAGTAATACATTAAAAATTATTTACAGAATCTGTAAATAATTTGTTTAATAGACTTTCAAAAAATAAATATATATGTTTTAATATCTAAACCAAATGACACTTTTTCGAAACTCAGCAAAATCATTTATTGTTTCAAG
The DNA here is from genome assembly GCA_016748015.1 of Geosiphon pyriformis. Taxonomy (NCBI): domain Eukaryota; kingdom Fungi; phylum Glomeromycota; class Glomeromycetes; order Archaeosporales; family Geosiphonaceae; genus Geosiphon; species Geosiphon pyriformis. The sequence continues at coordinate 55,726 of JAAOMT010000098.1, read as the reverse complement.
AAAAACTTTGATAACATAATAACAATTGAATCTTCAAATCGTCACATACGTATGTTGTAATATTTCAGAATAATATATTTTTTAACATATTCATCAAAATTTATACCTAAATTAAATTTGATAAATGAACACACAATAATTCATTTTTTTTAAACTATTTATAACTTTACATAAATTGAGAAATTTACAGATAGTACAAATATTCTATTTACCAATTTATAAATAAAAATAAAATAAGGTTAAATATATTATATTATTGAATAATAGCTATTATTTAATAATATTGATTTATAAATCATTTTTAACATACAGTTAAAGTCTTAAAATTTTTAATATGCAATCATAATTTCATTAGTTTTTAGTATATAGTCATAAAATTTATGTTCCAAATCCCCTTGCTAAATTCTTTGTGATAGCCATAAATGAAACTAAATTATTGGAAAAAATATTAAAAGCTTATTATAATTACTGTAAATTATAAGTCAATCGATAGTTTAATTAAGTTTGTTATTATTAGTCTTTATTATTTGAAAGTTTTTATAATTGTAGTAAATAGAATATATGAATTATGTATTCTATTTTTACAAGAATAATATTCATTTATTCATATTTTTTGCTGAGCTTCTGTAAAAACAATCGTTAATTTTTACGAAAATATTTTTGGTTTATATATAGAAAAAAGAATATTAAAATATTTTTAATTACTAAATTAATTTTTTTTTTAAATATTTTAAAAACTATACTTTGGAACCTTTGTTGTGTTTATTAAAAATTATTAATCCAATATAACATTGTTACATAAAAAAATTTTATTTTATAAATTATTATTACTCAATATTTACGATTTATGACGTTGACTTTCCAAATTATTTTTTGCAAAAAGTGTTGCCAAAAAACATATTAGAACAGATCCTGAAGAAGTTAAAAAATATATATGAAATCATTTGTTTCAAAAATCAAAAGACAAGAAAAGAACAAATAAAATGTATAGAAAATTCATTTGGCTGAACAGATGGGTAAAAAATCAAAACATTTATAATATTTTTTTCTTATTTTATGAACAATAGTATTGTTTATAAAACTATTGTTCTTATTATTTTAAGAATTTTGATGAATTTTAATTTTTTCAAAGTCTGAATGATATGTTTTGATTATATTAATATAAAATTAACATAAAACAATAAAAAATATGAGTTTATGAATAAAATTTAGGTAATAATTCAAAATAAAAGAGTTATAAAGCCAAAAAATCTCTTTAAAAAAACATTTCAGCTGTGATTAATTGGCTGTTCAATAATTTCAAGATCTATCTTAATAAAAACTTAAGAAAAATTGTTAAGAAACATGTAAAGAAGAGGAAGCTGCAAAACCTGGAAAATTTTTTCAAGTGAGATTTTATTGAATTATGAAATCGAAATGTGAGGTAATATTTCGGTATAAAGAGAAAATAAATTATTTATTTATATACTTTTTAAATATTCTGATTATTTATTGTAAATAGAAATGTTAATTTGCTGATAAAATTTATAATTAAGATTTCCAAATAAATTTGTTTACTACTTTAAATTGTATATCAAAATTTTAGGTTTTATTTGGATAAACAAAACAGAAATTTAATTTAAAATAAGATCTAAAAACGGCTTAAACTTTTTATTATGCAAATGGTTGCCAATTTCTTTCAAAATATATAAGATGCTTAGTTTTTTGATTGATGGTTTTATGATTATGATTTTAAGGTAATATTCTTATGGTAAAGCTTATTTTTTATACTTTACGAGATTTTCGTTTTTGAGATCCTTTATTTATGTGATGAACTTTTTAAATTAAAAATAACCGAAAATTTCAACTACATTGTAACTCTCGTTACGCTAAGGATGGATAATCCGAATATGGTCAATTTTATTATAGTTGGTAATAAATTTTTTTGCTAATCTGAAGATTTATTATAATCCAAAATGAGATCATAATTGATTTTTTTTTGAAAAAAAAAACCTCACCTATTGTACATATTTTACATAGATTACACACTCACAAAAGAAAACATAATTCCTTTACTTTTGCTCAAAAACTAAAACTTTCTCAAGCTGAAAAGGCCAATTTAACACTTTCTAATATTATATTAGCGGGTTAATTTGGCATAGAAAAGTTTATAGTATACAAAATTTTAAAAAAGAGTGAATTTTTGGTAAAAATTTAGCCTCCACATGCTTAAACTTAAAAGACAAGAAACACCAAAAAATTTTCACATTGAACAATTCATAGCATTATGACTTAACCAAACAAAGAATGTAAGTCTTTTAATTTTGAAGATATTTACTTAAAAAAGCTAGCAATTTTGCTGAACTGATGAAGATTAATAAGTTCAAAGAAACTTAATTCACTTCAAAAGCATTATAATATTAAAGAAATCAAAAAATGTGAAGAAGCAAATAGTGCGAAAAACTTTAAAAACTCTTATCAAAATAGAATTTAGATAATGTTTATAATTTTTATAAATAATCTTTTATTGAAAATTAGAACTTTTAAAACTTTTTATTGCTAATATGCAAAAAAATTAAAAAATAAAGTTATAGTTTTTTTGTATTACAATGTCTCAAAAACTTTGAAAATTATTTTCTTTTTAATTACAAATGCAAAATTCTAACAAAAATATTTTATTATTTTTGGATAATGCTACATTTTATACATTGAAGAAAATATATATTCTTCTTTATTATCTCTCTTTAAATACAGCAACTCATTGCGATTATACAATACTGGAATTATTTATCTATTTAAAATAAGTTTTTTAATTGTTAATTATTTTAAAGTGCCAATATAAAATGTTTATAATAAAGCTATTGTATACAAAGCACTTAAAACTTCTATTAATATTATGGATGCAATTATTTTTACTGCATAAGTTTGAAATGCTGTTAAATTTATGCAACTTTAAAAAAAACAGAAATTTGTTTTCTTTTATATTAGTAAATACTCTTTTATTTAATAATAATAATAATAATAAAATACAACATATTATTAATTAATGGCAATTAATGAATTTTAATTTTTTAAAGTATATTTGAAATTGATTCTATGTTAGAAATTATTCAAATTGTTATGGGTGTAGAAAATTTTAAGAATTTTCAAGAAATGAAAAAAGTTAAAAAAAGATATATATGAATTGATTTCTTAATCTTAATAATTTTTATATTTATCAAATGTAATCATTCGTATTTTCTTTTGTATAAGATTTTTTTGTAAGCTGGGAATTTCTTACCTGATTTTTATTCTATGGTAATAAAACAATACATTAATAATTATACTGACAATGGCAGCAACAATTTTGTTACCAATTTGCTTGTTGCACTGATTATCACGTGCACAAACCCAAGATAACACTTTATTCAAACTTCGGATTAACGGGGCGACCAGATAGATGTACGAACAAAAGTGCTCAAATTAAAATATTTTTATTCGGCGGAATAACGCTTAACCAATGTGTCTTGAAAGAGCACGATTTGCATCGCGTGTAGTTGTATGCACCACCATAAAATAATTCGATTTTTTTTTATAGTCTCGAAAAACAAAACTCCAGGGTCACAATGAAAAAATTGAGCAACCCAACAAAATTTTTAAATGGCACATTAATTTTTTTTATCACAATTTTCTATTTTCTTCTGTACCGTTTTTCAAAACACAATACTTTTGTTATTATAGTTCAAAAAAATATAGATCAACAAAATTCAAGCTTAGCAATCATAAAAGAACAATTTTTTGAAAAGAATGGCAGCTTAATTTCCCCATATCTATTTACCAAGAGAAATTTTTTAAATGGTTATGTGAAAAGAATTCAGTTGGTCCCTATGAAGTATTATATAACCTCTGATATTAAACGACTTCTTCAAAGATATGCCTGGTATGCTAACTTAGCCTATTCTTTAAAAGATTCAATATTTGGTATGCTAAAAATTATATCTCATCAATCGCCAAGATATTTTTATTATCATTCGTCATTTTTGTTTTTAACCTCAATCAAAGAAACCAGGTTTAAGTTTTTTCTATAGACAATAATATAAATTATATTCACTTATTTAGCTTCAAGTATAATTGGGGGTCCTCATGAACTAATTATCTACTTCCGTGGCAATCTCTTATTACCATCTGAATGGATATCTGTATTCTCTGGAAAAATGGTCGAATACCCATTATATCCAAATGCAAAAGTGAACAAATATTTTTGGGATCAATTCCGACGTTTTGATTTTGATTTTTCAACTATCCTAAAAGAAATAGAAAAACAAAAAAGCAATTTTATTACTGAGGTAACTTTTGTGGGACATGGCATGAGTGCTGGTGAGTTATTATCTTCCTAATTTCTGAATATTCTTTTCAAAGCTCAAAATAGGGTCTTTTTTACTCTTGTAGTCTATGCAACATTTGTTGCTTATGAACTTCATCAATCTCAAAGGATACCACATATTCCATTACGACTATTTACTTATGGCCAGCCAAGAATAGGCAATCGACATTTTGCTCGAGCTCTAAATGAAGCCATGTTTCTACAAGTTCGAGTTACTTATAAAAATGATATTGTGGTGAATCTTCCGAATCATGGTTCTAGAGCACAAAATAAGAATTATTTTCACTCCATGATGGAATATTGGATTGAATCCGATGATTGTCATTGTAGTAATAATGATAATTTACTTGAAAATACAATCGTTTATCGGTGCCATGGGGGAGAAAATTTTTATCCAGAGGGCCCGTTTCTAGATGAAAGCGAGGTTTGTGCTGTTGAAATCGTTTAAATATTCTTTTTTTCATCAGGAAAATTAATTTAAACTTTCTCTGATAGGAATGTGCTCAAGCACAAAG
>JAAOMT010000098.1:18216-50849 GCA_016748015.1 Geosiphon pyriformis | reverse complement strand
ACATTTTGCTCGAGCTCTAAATGAAGCCATGTTTCTACAAGTTCGAGTTACTTATAAAAATGATATTGTGGTGAATCTTCCGAATCATGGTTCTAGAGCACAAAATAAGAATTATTTTCACTCCATGATGGAATATTGGATTGAATCCGATGATTGTCATTGTAGTAATAATGATAATTTACTTGAAAATACAATCGTTTATCGGTGCCATGGGGGAGAAAATTTTTATCCAGAGGGCCCGTTTCTAGATGAAAGCGAGGTTTGTGCTGTTGAAATCGTTTAAATATTCTTTTTTTCATCAGGAAAATTAATTTAAACTTTCTCTGATAGGAATGTGCTCAAGCACAAAGACCATTCCAATTTTTGCTTAATAATGGACCATACTTTGGTATAACCATGGGTGTCTTGTCCGCTAGATCACCATGGATTAAATAGAGGACATTATATCTGTTTAACTTTTCAGATTTAAGAAACTTTTGCTTGGACTATAGCAAATTTTATTTTAACCTTCACATACGAAAATCTTTTGGTAATTATGAATCTTAACAGATCAAAATTTTCCGTTTCCAAAATATTTTAAAAATCAGATAAATAACCCTATTTAATTTTAGTCAACTTTTAATGCATTAGCAAACTCTAATAAATTTGTTTTAAGTATAGATGTTAATATTGTATATTTAATCGTTTTTAACTTGTTTGTTTTAATAGGAATTATAGTAAAAAGTATTAATCTTCGCTTATTGAAAGTAGTAACCTGAAAATTTTGATTAAATCAATTTGCAAACAAAAAAGGATTTAAAGTGATTTCATATATTGTACCAAAAATAAAAATCAATATATAGTTTTTTATTTTGAATTGGATTAAACATAAAACAAAAAGTAATAGTGTTCCCTCACAGTAGGAAAAAAATTTAGAAATATTATTATAAATTCACTATCTATTATATTTAGAAGGGTCATAAAAGGCTGGTCATAAGATGAACGTGTTAGGAAGGATGTGATCGGTGTGTAGGAGGTTGTTGCAATAGAAGAGGGTCTAACTACTAGTATGAGGGGTAATCTGACCGTTAATAAACTAGGTTGAATAACGGCTGGCAGATTTTTCTCAATTTCTGATAGGGATAATTTTAGCCTTCAAAGAAGAATTGAAAATAGAGTTCAATTTCAATATGAAATATGAGTGGTTCAGACAAATTTCTAAATGAAAATGGGATATCAAAAAGCTGCTTACCTTTTGAGATCAATACAGCCGGAATTAATTGATAGGATTGAAGCTCTTTTGGCTTCATTTCCAATTTGCGCTGATGCTGGGCAACCATCCAAAACAAAAAAGTACGCATGAAATAATATTAGTATTGTGAAATTAGTGAATATATACAAAATTTTGAATTCCATTTTTGCTCAAGAAATCGTTTCTTTAATCATATTTTTGCTTAGAGATTCAAGCCACTAAATTTGCATATCATTTCTTACAGGATTTTCGAACATAAATTTTTTTCGTTTAAGAAATATTTTCAAAACGTTAACGTAGAAAGTAAAATGAGCGAGAGGAAAACAAGTCCCTAATTTAAGACAATTGTGGACCTTGCTGTCAGGTTTAATACTGGATTTTATATTCACAATAGTTGCAGTTTTAGAAAATAGCCACAACTGTCTGTAATTGCTATAACTAGCAGCAGTTATTACAATAGCCACAAGTTACAATTGTCGCAGGAACCACAACTGCTACAACTGTCCGCAATTACGGTGACATCTTTACTCGTGACTGCATAGTACAGGAGAAAAACTAATTATTTCTTTGCCAGCAGTTTAGGTTAAAAGTTTGAGGATTGGCTCAGTAGAAATCGGTAGCTTATATAATGAAATACCAATTGTATTGTTTTTTTGAAATCTAAGATTATAATTTATAAATTTTCAGGCGCTTGTTTCTGAATTTCAAAGCTACCCAATAGATTAATGAAAAAATATTTTTTAGTAAAGATACCCTAGATATTAATGAAGAAATAGATATCATTTATACTCTTGAAATTAGATATTTAGCCGTGTCAAATAAATCTAACTCATAAATTCCCTCGGACAAGTGCTCTATAATATCATATGATATAATTCCATTTCTAACTCTTATAACGGGATCTATAATTCTTGGCAATAATTTAATTATGCGAACATTTCATCTATTCAATTCTTTATTCAGAAAAAAATATTATAGACAAACTTCTCAAAACATAAATGAAGATACTACAAAAGTCCATGACGCATCAATAGTAGACAAGGAGATTTTACCGAGTTCCACAGAAGAATTCGATTAAGATTTTAAAGGATTGGAAAATCCTAAACCGAAACTTTTACTTATGAGTAATGTTTCTTCTTCGAAAGAAAATGATGAGATTTTTAAGGAGTATTGATAGAGAAAGGATAAATTCCTGTTTCTAGAAAATTTTCATAAGTTGAATTCAAATAGTTTACATACAATATTACTGGTATTATTTTATGAATTACATATATTGCTCTCACTCTGCCCTTATTATCTCTTATTTTTATTTTCAAATTGATTTTTCTTGGATCTTTCTTTTAAAATTCCAAATTTTGCATGTTACAATAATTTCTTGAACATTTATATCACAAATTTTTTACTTTTCTATTTCTGGCAGATTGAAGTTCCAATTCCAATATATAAAGATTTTCGCATTACAATTACGCTTATAAAATGTGGTTAACTTTGAAGTGTATGGCTGAAATTTTGCTCAAATATTTAATGTAAAAATGACATCCTGTTACTTCCAGAAATAAGCACCACTCAATTGACACCAAAAATAGGGAGCAGTGCTTATTCATGAATAATTTTTGGTACTCTGTTTAGAAAAATGAGCAATAACGTGTCATTCATTTTAAGAGATAAAGCAAAAAATTAAAGAATCGTGTCGCAATTTATAAATCGCAAAAGTTAATTATAAAAATTTATTGAAAAATTAATAAAAAAACATTAAATTATCCTAATAAGCTAGCTGCTGCTAACCACGCTGCTTCCCACACTTAAGTAATCAAACCTTACATTAAATAAATTTTTATTTCTGAATCAAACTGTCTTTTTATAAATTCAGAAATGCTCAACAACTTTCTATTCTTCATATAATGTTACTAAAAAATTTGAAATAATTGTATATGCTAGTTTCAATAATATAAATAATGGATCTTGTTTTAAAATTGATCTTTGGTATGGATAAAATAGGCATATAAGTTTTAAGGATACACTAAAAAATTATTTTGTTATTTCAAGAGAAAAAACAGCATATTTGAAATATTAGATTTTTTCGACTATAAATTTTTGATTCAAATCAAATATAATTGATTAACTTCAAATTGTCGCTTGCTTTGAATAAAATCACTCATATCATAGAAGTGAATTTTCTCTTTTTGATAGTTAGCTATAATTTTTTTGGCATTTTATGCTTTCACTTAGAAGGGTTTTATTAACCTCTCTTCATTATGTTCACGCAGCAAATGATGTTACCTGGTATGTAAATGTAAAAGTCATTGTATCAACTGTAACTATAGATTATTGTATTAATTTGATAAACTCTTCTAATTTTAGAAAAAAGATTTCAATCCATAAAATTATTATAGAGTACAAACCTTAATCCAGCGGATAAAATCAGTGATGTTATACAAGTTTTCATTAGTTGTACCCGGATAGTCTTTCAACTTTGGTCATTATGGATATCACTATAAAATTGGTATTAATGACGATCGGAAAATAATTAAATTATGGGTTTTTATAAATTTTGTGCAAAAAGTTAGAATCACGCTCATGAGATATATATTTTGTTTGGTTTATATGTAGTCTTAGATCATTAATAAAAAAACAGAAAACAAACACAAAATGCTGAAATCTTTGAGTATATAGTGACAAGAAAGATTGCTAGTTATGTGAATTGAAACTTCTAATATAAATATAAATATCGATGTAATAGGCAACTCCATCGCATATCTCTGATTTGCAATTGCCCATTTCAAATTTAAATAAGGACCACTATGAAATAATTAAAATATTATTAATACCTATTATTTTGGTTTTTTATCAAAATTTATTCATAAATAAATGTTTTGCAAATATTATTTTTGAAATTTTCTATTATCATTAATTACCAAAAAAATTAGCAATTTACAAATTGCAAATAATTTTTAAATCACAATTAGTTTATACCAAGTATTTATAAATTAATTATAATATATTACTAATTGCCAATTATTTAATATTTCCTTCAAGTTTAATTAACAAAATCTTTCTATTTTATATAATTGATAATAATTTTTTCATTTGATCATTTTTTCATTTTATTGATCAACATTATTTTTAAATTAATAAATTTTCTACTTACTCACCTTTTCAATTAATCAATATTATTTCTTTATCATTTATTTTCTTTAGTTAATTCTTCTTTAATTAATTATGTTCTTTATTTAATTACTTTTCTCAAATTTTATTTTCAAATTTTGTCACATGAAAAACTATGTGAATAAAACAAAAATCTATTGAAATTCAAAATATTTTAAAATCAATCAATTATTATTAAACATGGTATTTATATGTTTACAATTCATTATATATCTTTCACTAATTTTTCTGTTATTTTTTCATAACTCTTTCATTTTTTCGGTTCTTGTTTATATATATAATTAAAATATAATTTATTATTTTTCCATAAATAAAGACTCTGAATTGTTTTCCATAAACTATATTAGATAATTTATGCATTTTTAGCATAAAGCAATATATTTTATATCTTCCTAAATAAAGCATTGAACATCTACACTTGAAGTTATATTTTTATTAAGATAATAAAACAGCAAAAATTAGAAGCTCATTACAATCACTATGATTATAAGTCCCCAAATTAAAACATCTATAGCCGAAAAAGCCATGTGATTAGATGCTCATTATAATTACTGTAGATTAAAACATTTATTAAATATTGTTAGTCGGAGAGGCAATAGCGGAATCACGATGACCTATGTGCCTTGAAAGAGTATGATTTGCGTCGCTTGTAGTTCTACTAATATAAATAATTCAATTTTTTTTTAGTCTCAAAGAACGAAACTTCAGGGTCACAATGAAAAAATTGAACAACTCAATAAAATTTTTAAATGGCACACTAATTTTTTTGATCACAATTTTCTATTTTCTTCTACACCTTTTTTCAAAAGAAAAGACTTTTGATAACAAGGTTCAAAACATAAATGAAGGATTTTTTGAAAAGAACGGCAGCTCAATCTCCCCATGTCTATCTGCTAAGAGAAATTCTCCAAATCGCAATGTGAAAAGAATTCAGTTGGTCCCTATGAAGTATTATATAACCTCTGATATTAAACGACTTCTTCAAAGATATGCCTGGTATGCTAACTTAGCCTATTCTTTAAAAGATTCAGTATTTGGTATGCTAAATATTAAATGTGATCAATCGCAAAGATTTTTATTTATATCTATCATCATTTTTGTTTTTGTTTTAAACTTCAATCAAAGAATCTAGTTTCAAGTTTTTTCTATAGACAATAATATAAATTATATTCACTTATTTAGCTTCAAGTATAATTGGGGGTCCTCATGAACTAATTATCTACTTTCGTGGCAATCTCTTATTACCATCTGAATGGATATCTGTATTCTCTGGAAAAATGGTCGAATACCCATTATATCCAAATGCAAAAGTGAACAAATATTTTTGGGATCAATTCCGACGTTTTGATTTTGATTTTTCAACTATCCTAAAAGAAATAGAAAAACAAAAAAGCAATGTTATTACTGAGGTAACTTTTGTGGGACATGGCATGAGTGCTGGTGAGTTATTATCTTCCTAATTTCTGAATATTCTTTTCAAAGCTCAAAATAGGCTCTTTTTTCTCTTGTAGTCTATGCAACATTTGTTGCTTATGAACTTCAACAATCTCAAAGGATACCACATATTTCATTACGACTATTTACTTATGGCCAGCCAAGAATAGGCAATCAACATTTTGCTCGAGCTCTAAATGAAGCCATGTTTCTACAAGTTCGAGTTACTTATAAAAATGATATTGTGGTGAATCTTCCGAATCATGGTTCTAGAGCACAAAATAAGAATTATTTTCACTCCATGATGGAATATTGGATTGAATCCGATGATTGTCATTGTAGTAATAATGATAATTTACTTGAAAATACAATCGTTTATCGGTGCCATGGGGGAGAAAATTTTTATCCAGAGGGCCCGTTTCTAGATGAAAGCGAGGTTTGTGCTGTTGAAATCGTTTAAATATTCTTTTTTTCATCAGGAAAATTAATTTAAACTTTCTCTGATAGGAATGTGCTCAAGCACAAAGGCCATTCCAATTTTTACTCAATAATGAACCATACTTTGGTATAACCATGGGTTTCTTGCCTGGTATACCACCATGGATGAAATAGATGACATTATCTCTGTTTGACTTTTATATCCTTTTCCTATTTTATATAACTTTTGCTTAGAATAAACAACTTTATTTTTAATATTCACATACGAAAAATTTTTCGATTTATAAATCTTTACAAAACAAAATTTTCTATTCCTAAAGTAAGTTTAAAAATTTAGGAATCTTTTTAAAGCTACACTTGAATAAAAATTCTTTAGCAGAAAAATTAAAATCAACCAAATAAATCCTATTTGATTTTAATCGATTTGTAACTACTCGCTTACGCAAACTTTGGTGTTTTTGTGCACCATAACCACTTAAGTTATTTTTAATTAAATTTGTTTATTAATTAAGCATGATAAATCAAGACATTTATTATGGTTAACGAATGAATGAATTTATTAATTGATTTGTTAAACTATGGAAACAGCGTAATACATTTACTAACTCTGTCTTTCAAATATTACTTTCTAAACGTACTATCAAATAAAGCTTCAGAAAAACCCTCTTCTGATAATAATGTATTGATATTTTTTAAGAGAAAAGTTTACTTTGGCTGGGAATATTTATAATTTTTCCATGTTATTATGGGAATTAGCAACAGGAAAGCCTCACTTTAATGATACTTCCCATAATCATATTCTTATAATGGCTATTTTAAATGTTCAAATACCCAAAATTACTTCCCCAGTTATACCACCAACTATTGGCAAAATCCTCGTAAAGTGGTAGTCCTACTGCCGAAAAAGTTTACAAAAATTTGTGGAAACTTGAGGAAATGTATAAGTCTAAAGCTAAGGGGCCTACAGTCAAAGAGTCTACAGATGAAGAATCTAAAACTGAGAGACCTGAAAGAATACAATTTTTAGAATCAGAAAACTAATTAAAAGATATAATTGCAGAAGGTGACAACTTGGCAACAAAAACCTCGAAATTGATAACAATACATTCAGGAGTAGTTTATACAAGTCTTGTTTTAAGGATCCTAATAATTGATTTTTAAAAGATTAGTTTATCTATTTTTATATTGATTAATTCATTGATTTAATAATTCTACCTTATAAAAAAATTAATGTATTTGCCTAAAGGTAAGAATTACATTTATCATTAATCATTAATAAAATATATCCTCTTGTTTAACACTCATTTCTTTTACTATCAATTATATTTAGATAACACTTAATAGATTAATTTTATTAGATTTTTAATAAATTGTATAAATTATATTAGATATAATTATTATTAAATTCATTTCAATATGTTAAAATACATATAATTTTATGAATTTATTATAAATGGTATTCTCTCTAACCTAAAAAATAATATTTATAAGTTTAAAATTTTATTGTTTGCCCAATTTTGATCAATGAGTAGAATTTCTTTTATAAATTTTATTGCTACGTCCTTCTCCCACTCTTTTCTTTTCGAATTAATTTTTTTCTTTCACATTTCTTTTCTCTTGAACTATTATTAATTAAACAGATTTAATATATAAATTTGATAACCTTAAACTTTATTAATTTCATACTATAACTTTAATTATATAAATCTTAAAATATTTTTAAACTAAAGCTCATTATAATAAAACCATAAAATTTATAATTATTTATTAAAAGACACTGAATTTATTAAGATATTAATATAATGATCTTAAAAAAAGTTAAATTAATTGAAAATAATCAGACTAAATCAATTTATGCAAATTAAAAATTGAATAATTGAGAACCATTTTATGTCTATTTGATAATAATAATAATAACTATTAAAGTTGTTTAAATTTCATAAGAATATTTAAAAAATATCAACAAAATTGCTAGAAAATAATAATGATAGGTTTATAGTAATTTACACTCGGACAACATCTTACATGAAATAAAATATCATTTGTAATATATCACTAAAAGTATATATTGAACATATTGAAATAAATTTAATAAACTTTATAATTAATATAATCTATATCACTTATAAAATTAGCTAACTAATAAAATTATTTTATTAGTAGTTTGCCTAAATATAATAGATAGTAAAATAATGCAGTGTTAAACAAGATCTAATTTCTTATCTTCAAACAAATAGACTAATTTTTGAGAATTAATTAATATAAAAATAAATAATCTGATCTTTAGAAAAATCAACCATCTGTGCAATTAAAAAATGACTTGTGTAAATTGTTCCTGGATAAATGTACATTGGTATTGTTGCTGTTGTTGCTATTGTTATTGTAGAGTCTTTTTCGATATTTTTTTATGTATTGATCCGATTCTAAAAACTGTTTCTTTTTTTTCTTCTTAGTTTTAAACTTTTCTGTAGATTTCAAATACATTTTCCTAAGTTACCTCAACTTATTAAAAACCTCCTTGGCGGTAATATGATTTAATAGATTAATATCCCAAAATTATTTAATTATTTCTTCTATATAAAGTGGAAGTAATCTTAGTTCTAGCCCTATTTAAAATAGTATTATAAGAATATAATTATGTTCACAGTCATGAAAAAGAGACTTTTCTGTTGTTAATTTCTATAATAACATAGTAAAAACTATAAATATTACCTCTTTCTGTAAATTTTTCATTTCTTAAAACTTTTGGTAAAATATATGGAATTACTTTATATATATTTTTTTCTTTTGCATCTTTTTTTGCTATTATTGTTGTTGTTGTTGCTTCATTATTTGTAAGTTGACATAATCTGAAGTCTCTAATTTTTTTATAAAAGGGAAATATTGTAGGGTGATAGTCATAATAAACCACACCAGAAAAATAAATTAAATCAAGCTCTAAAACTATTTTCTTTGGAATTTCTAATTTATCTTTTTAATTCATAAAGTGAAAATTTGTTAACAAATGTGTTTATATGTATTTTTTATAAGTTGGAACAGAATTTGAGTTGATTTGGAATTCTAATTTAACTTGAGTTAATTTGAAATCCTTAATTCAACACTGTGTTGATTTCAAATTAATTCAACTAATTATATTATTTGGTTAATTGACCAGTAAAAAGTTTTTCTTTTATTAGCCAATCAAAAAAATCAAAGTTTTAATATTTGATGTATTTTTTTATTATCATCTCTAATAATTCTAATTATTCATTTTGATTCTTATAAATATTACTACTGTACTATGACATTGTGCACTACATAAAACTCTGGTTTTTCTGTAATTACAATAATTAGTTCTACAGCTTCTTTTACAATTGTATTAATAACCTGTCATTTGTGCAGTAAGAATTTTTTAATATTCCTGATTTGCATCTCAGTCTATATAATTTTTCATTAACAGTTCCAATTATTTTGCAGATAAGAAGTTTTTTATTAGTACCTGAATGATCGATCTTTAAAATTCCAATTTGAACAAAATTTTCATTATTAACATATTAGTCACAAGCAATTTGACATATTTTATGATGGCCAGTATATAAGTTAGTAATATTGTGTAGCACATTGTTCTGATTATTATTATCCTATTAAAAAATATAAGATTAATACAGAATAATATTAAAAAGTACAAATAATAAAAAACATTATCTTATTTCTTGAAATTATAATAGAAGAAACATAAGAGTTATTAGAATAAGTACTAATATTTTTCAAGAGATTGCTTAGTTTTTTTACTTATGATTTGATTTTTCTTAATTTTTTTTAATATTATTTACTATATTATGTCATTGTTGCTAGTTTAGTAGTTATTGCCACTGCTTTTAGTTATTTTGCTGTAATCACTAGACATTTTGCTGTTGTTGCTAATCATCTTATTGTTCATTATCTTGTTACTGTTCCTGGTTATCCTGTTACTAGTTATTTTGTTGCTGCTGCTGGTTATTTTGTTGTTTATTATCTTGTTGCTACTGCTGGTCATCTTATTACTGGTTATCTTGCCATTATTGCTGGTCATCTTATTGTTGTGATCTGTTTTACTAGTTACTATTACTTTTGATTTCCTGTTAGATTGGCTTTTTATTAGCTGTCATTTGAGAAGAAAATAATTTGTACAATGTTTTTTTTCAAACATTATTTGATAAAGTGGAAAGCCAGTAACTGCAGAGACTTCTGTGTTTATTGTATCTAAACATAAAATATATTAGTTATTGTTTAAATAATTCAACTAATATAAAAATAATGTTTTTTATATGTCACCCAATATAAACCATTTGACCAATTATTAGTTTCTTTATTTTCTATTTATTTTGAAAGTTTTTGTTGAAGTACATTATTTGCTTGTTTAATTAATTCTTAAGATTGAGGATGTCTTGGACATCTATTTATAATATGAATAGTTGGCCATATTTCTGTTAATTTTCTGATTATATTAGTTGTGAACTCTTATTTATTATTAATTTAAAAAATAATTAGAGATTCGAATACAGTAAAAAGTTGAAAAAGAAAGCTTGTTACTTTTTTTGTTTCTTTAGAAAAAAGAGCTATAGCCCAAAAAAATTTTGTAAAATGATTCCGAGCATGACAGATATATTTATAAAAATCATTTGGTCAATTGTGCATATCAATTAAGTCTACTTGTAAACAACACATAAAGCTTTTTGCTAAAATTGGATTTGCAGTTATTGGTTGAGCTAAAAATCATCACATAATACATCAAGTACAGAAAAAACAAAACTGTTTTAATCTATAAATAAAAAATTATTAGTATCTATTTATATAAAAAATTAAATTAATATTATATACCACATTATAATTTTTGTTCATTCCTTTATGTTCTATTTCTAAATAAAATTTACATAGTTTTTTATATAATTTTTGTTTTTTTAAGATAAAGTATATTTTGTCTTCCAACTTATGCAATATAAAAGGTAGTGCATACCTAATACTTCAATTTAGAATCAAAGTTTTCTCTTTTAGGAGTATTTTTTAATATCTCAATACATTGGTTTATGTAATCTTGAAAAAGCAAAATTTTGGCTTATTTTTTTTCACTTCTAGCTAATAAATAGTTTTCAAAAAGATCAGAAAATGTTTCTTGAGTAAGTCATTCATAATTTATTGATGATAAATGATGTTGGGAAGCCATAAAAAAACACATCAAATATCAAAAACTTGATTTTTTTAATTGGCTAATGAAAGAAAAACTTTTTGTTAATTAATTAACCAAATAATATGATTGGTTGAGTTGATTCGGAATCAATACAGTGTTAAATTAATGATTCTAAATTAACTCAAGTTGAATTAGAATTCCAAATTAACTTAAGTTGATTCTAAATAAACTCAAATTCTGTTTCAACTCATGACATATTCATTTTTAGCAAACTCCATCAAAATTCCATAGTTAAGTATTTCAGCGTTTTGCATAATCTCATAAATTGAAGAGATACTTAGCAGCTTTTTACCATTGTTAATTTTCATAGCTCTTTGAAAATTTAACTGTAAAAAGTAAATAGATAGTATAATAAACAATAATATAAATAAATAATAAGTAAAGATGAAATAATTAAAAATAAATAATAATAGTGTGTTTATCTCTTTAAACACTTTTGAGCTATTTGTTTTTATAATTTTTATTGTTATTTTTATTTCTTCTGTATCTTTTCCTTATCAACTATACTAAACTTTTTTTTAGTAATTTCTTTAATATTTAATAAAAAATATTTGATAAAAAAATGAATATATTTAATATTAACAATTATTTTTCTTTTTATAAATAAGATTATTAAATTAAATAATTAATAATTTTCTAAAGGTAATAAAAATTATTACTTAAATATATGCTGGACAAAATTTTTGCATAAACTAATAAGTTTGTCAAATATGATAAAAAGACTTATATCTTGTGATATTACAACTTATTTTGAAATTTTAATTTGTTACAAAACAATGAGTCACAGAAGCCTCTATGATAGTTATAAAACATTGACTTTTATCAACATATTCTGAATTGACATATATCACAATAGTCATAAGATACAAGCTGTTTACTAATGCAAGATATTAAATAGCTTTATTTGTTATAACCATAGAATTGAAAAAATATAAGTTTATAAATTTAGATTAAATCTTCATTTAAATTGATTTTTTTCCCAGGAGTCAAATAAGGATATACATTATTTTATTACTATTAAATCATTGTTCATCCAGTTTTTGTTTTCAGTTTAGAACACTTCATTTTCTATTTTCACTCTATCTAAGAGGCTGAGATTTTTTGTTCAGACTTCTGAAAATGTTTCTTCAATTCAAGCTGATCCAAAATAAAAAAATTCTCTTCTTAAAAAGATTTGGTCTATTTATGATCTGTAAAAAAAAACTGTTCCTAAAACCCATGAAGTGCAATAGATTGGTAATAGCTTATCTTTTAAGAAAAATCTTGAAATTGTGGTAAAAAAACAATAAATATTGTAATTTTAAAGGCCTTAATTTGAAAAAATATAGCTTTTTTTGCTTTGTACATTAGAGAAAACTTGATATATATACATTACTCTTTCAATATATATACAAAACTCAAACGCAACTAAAAACTTTATTATTTTTTTAATTGGAAAAATATCTATTCCAAAACATTAATTTCACAAGAAAACCAAATTAGATTAAACTTTTTTTTAATAATCAATAACCCAATTTTGCAATGGCAAATTTGAAACATAAAAATAATATACTAAACTCATTTTAAAAAATTTTTTTCACAATTTCTGCTAACATGTATATCTGGTTATCACTATTGGGAATCATAAAATTTATAAAAATTTCAACAATATTTAATGTGATGTATTGTATAAATTATTTTATAATGCTCTAAAGTAAATAGAATTAATTATTTGAAATCAGCAAAATTTGCAATAAAAGCAATAATAATCCAGAATTTTGGAGGCATTTGAGCTGTTTTTTTTTAATTAGATTTTGTAGAATTAGCTTGAAACGTATTATTATATTCAATATTTGTTAGTAAATTCTAAAAGGTAAAGTTTAAAACTTAGAATTCTAAAATAAAAATTTTAAAAGAATCAGAAAAATACATTAAAAAAATAAGTGATAACATACCATTCAATTACTACAACAACAATGACAACAACAATAATAATAATAATAATAATAATAATAATAATAAACATTTATCTAAGAGCAATTTATACAAATTGTCTTTTAACTTTGCAAATAATTGAGTTTTCATATTAATTAATTCATTAATTGATTTAGTTATTATATAGTATATTAATATCTTAATTTACTTTTTAAAGATAAGAAATTGAACAAAATTAAAGGCATAATTATATGCAATTGATTAATATTATCTACATTTATTATATTTAATAATTAAATTATCTTCATTTTTTATTATAAATAATTATAATTTTAAACTCTAATGTTAATTCTTAGATAATATATTTTTAATAAAATTTATTAAATTCATTTCAATATGTTAAAAAACATACTTTTATTAAATTATTTTAATGGATATTTTTTTATGCCCAAATTTTTTCAAAGTTTAATGGTTTATTGTTATTTGTTGACTTATTACAAAAACCCAAATTCCTATCTAATATTATATTCTATATTCCAAGTAATTTGTGGAAAGCACTTCACAACTAAAAAGCATATATCTTAATACATTTAAGAAATATTTTAAAAAAATTGGGATTAGAATTTGGATTGTTGTAATATAGCAAAAAAACAGATCTATCTCTAAAAAAAAAGATGTTATCTGCCTTCTAATTAATGTGTCATAAAGTCTGTCATTTTTTTTAACTTTTCAAATTTTTGATCTCAATTGTGTTACAAAAACAGAAACTAATGGCAATAGTTTTTACAGATTATATATTGAAACTTCAGAAAAAATTTAGCTCTAAAATTTTATCATTCAATAAAAGAAAAGAATGTTTATTAAAATATACATTTTAATTTAAATGATTGCTTCTTCTTAAATAATATTTATAAAATTATATATATGTTACCAATTATATGGGCTTACAATGAGACTAAATAATTCATATTGTCTTACTTCTCTTTCTATTCTTCACCATTTAGGCTGAATTGAAATAGTTAGCATTGATTGCTTGGATTTGGTGCAGATTTCTGTGGAAGTGTCCCAAGTAAGTAGTGACTGCTTTAATATCACCTTGTTTGATTGTGGTGAAACTAGTTAACAAAAAGAAGATCTTAAACGGGTAGTGATTGTCTGGAACTCTAGGCGCAAAAAATATTAATGCTAATACATATCCGGAATTTCGATCCACTTGGCAAATATTTTATTACTAGAATTATGGATGCCGATTTTATACAAAATCACTTACCTGAGATTAGGAAAATGCTAGGAAATAAATAGAAGTTTCAGTAAGATAATGTTCCAAAAAATAAAAGTCGGATTGCTCAAGAATTTTTTGCGGAACGTATGCCTAATGTCATAGATTGGCCAGCTAACAGCCCGAATTTAAAATCCTATGGAAAACTTATGGGCCATTGTTAAAGGCAATCTAGAAAAGACGAATTTCAAGCAATAAATTCAGTTAGTAGGATCAATAAAAAGGCTAATGGTGTTACCGCAAACATTAAATCTGTTTTTTTTAAAAAAATAATAATTAATGAAGAGCTATACCCAATCAGATAAGTGAGGGTAAGGTTTTACTTTGCTACTGTATTTTGCATAAAAAAATAGGCGTTTTCCAGAACTTACCTTCTTTGTCTTTCTCTTTGCTTTGCTGCAACCAGTGCATTAAAACACTTTATGAGTTATACCACATTCGTAAAGAAGACATACGACACGCATATAACAAGGAGCACAGCTCTACTTATAGTCTTTCAATAAAATTTATAGAGGCTAAATAATCTTGATCCCATCTTCTTAAAATTTATAATCATGTATCAATAAATTTAATTAATAATGTTGTGAAAAACTTAACAAATTCTGAAAATTTTATTTTTAAAAATAAAACTCATAAATTTAATAAATCCTTTTCAAGCTAGAAAATCTTCTATAAAAGAAGGTTGAAGGCTCACCAAAAAGAAAGCACCTTTGAAATCAATCAATTAAATTAACAAAAATTTCTTTAAAAACAATTCGGTTTCCAATAAATAACTTTTTTGCTTTTCCTACCAATCTTAATTTTTCACAATGTTGCATCTACGATTTACCCATGCATCCATTATTCTTTTTGTGGCAACAATTCTTCTCACACATATCTTCGTCTCGGCTCTACCAACTCCTGAGACTGTTTTCAAGTGGGTAAGCTCGAAGCCACCCAAATTAATAGAAGAGGAAATCGTGCCTGTACTCGAGGCTCTTCGAAATTAGTTTGAATAAAGTGGTTTTTTCTAGAAAAATAGGCATTATTTTTATCAAACAACTTGTTTATACATTTTTTATGATTCCATTTAATCTTTAAAGTAGTGCATTGTTTTTCAACCATAGGAAAATTATTTAGAGACAAATTTTAATATATAATTTATTTTTATTATTAAAATTTATGATTTAGTCTTTAAAAAGATATTTAAAGAGGAGAGAAATTTTAATCAAAACTTTTTACTCAAGCAAGTTCTCTTTTAAAGAGCTTGCTTGAATATCTAACTATTATTTTCATGAAAATCTGAGCAACTTGTATTTAGATACTATTATGATACAGAACTATTGGATTTACAACAATAAATCTGAAAGGAAACTTTTGTTTTTCTTTGGTCCAAAAATTCTTATTTTATAAAATAAAACTCAATTTAAATTTATTAAAACATATATATAAATGCCAAGTTTTGCAATGAAATAAGTTAAAAAATTATTCGACGGTTTGAATCAAAATGATCAGTAATTGATAGGTTTGAGGAATAATATCAAATGCGATTTTTTTGCATCTTTATTTTTCAATTTTTTTCTCAACTTTTTACATTGTATCATATAATTGAAATAGATAGTTTAATAAATTTATTTTAAAAAAATGTGTAATATTTTGCTTATAATCCAATTTTAAAGCATTTTAATTTTTTTTGGAATAAATACAACTTGCTTGGAATTTGTTCTATTGGTTTGGTATATAAAGATATAAATATTTTTTAGTAAATTAATATTATTGAAATTTTATAATTTATTAAGTTGATATAACTTTTTAAAAAGAATTTTCATAATATCATTGAAATTTAATGAAAAAATACTTTTTAATACAGTGTATTTAATGAGGAAGGCAACTAAGTTAAAATGATTTTAAAGGATCTGATAGGAGTCAATCAACTTTGATTGCCATCTTTTTTTCAGCTCAAAACAAAAAAAATACTCAGAACAAGTCCTTAATAAAAAAACTCATTTATTTATATTATCAGATTAAATTTAGTCCAAAAGCTTTAGAATTTCTCCAAGTCTTGTATTCATAAGGTTATATTTTTAATATTTGACTTTGATTAGAAATCATTGAAACAATTTGTTTACAATTGCTTTCTCTCAAGTTTGCTTTGAAAAGGGAAATAAAATATATGTTTTAAATTTAATATTGCTTGGACAAAAAACTAAGTTGTCATAAAGATTACAAATAAGCGCATTAGATATGGTTCCTTTTTGATAAATTGTTCTAATAAGATAAATTGACTTCACATCATTATCTCTCTTTTACTGCTCCCATTTGCAAAACTAATTAGGTAAACATTGTATAGTTGAATTGAAAATTGCCCATTTAAATATTTGACCAAAGATCATTTTTTAATAAGAAAACAAATTAAGTTTATTGATTCACATTGAAATATTTCTGAATTTATGATTCAAGTTTTGATGATCAAGTTTTTTTACATAATAAATTCAAAAAATTGCTAATTTATTATATGGTATAGACTTTGGCTAACAACATCTGTAAAAAAACTTTTGCTTAATTTGCTTTCAAATACAAATATTTGTTTTGCAAATAATAATACATTATTTTTTGATATATCCAACACATTAAGGTTAATCCAAAATTGAGGAAGGGAGAAAAAAAGGTTTTTGTTTTACAACTCTATTTACCAATTAATATAAATTTTTTATCATATTTTTATCATACTCAAAATTTATGTTTAATATGTTATTATATAGAACTCTGGATTAATATTTAACTAATTATTGCAAAGCTTGGTTTTAGAAATAATATAAAAAATCAAATAACTTGTAAAATAATTGTTTGCTTTAAAGAAATTTCTTTATTTTTATTATAATACAATTTATTTGTTTAAATAGCTGTAAGAAATAAATTAATAAAAAAAATAATTTTTATTAAAATAATAATAATAATAATAATAATTTAAAATAAGTTTAATCAATAAAAATAGACCAAAATTGGAATTATTATAAAAAAAGACTTTAAAAAAATTGCAATTAATATATAAGCTTGTGAAATTTCAAATTATTAGAATAAAAAATATTACAAAAGGTATAAATAATAATTTAAGATAAAAATAAAAGTCACAATTTTTTTTATTATATTTTATGAATACAGTCCAATCACTACTTAAAGAAATACAATTATACAAGATTCTAAATTAAGTGTGGTTCATGTTTTTTCGATATGTAATCAGCTATTTAGACCAATTAAGATAGTACTATATACCTAAATTATTGCACACAGGGAAATCTCACAAAAAACCAAAACACATCTTAGACAAATATAAATACAATCCAAAACAAACATGCATACTTAACTTAATACTAAAACTGTAAACCAGTTTAGGAGATCATAAGAATAACAAACCAAAATTAATAAAATAGAAAATTTATTTCATATCAAGAGATTGTGCTTCTTGTAATATGTTTTCAGCTTAGCAATCAACAACTACATGGCAGATCTGTGACTTTTAGCAAACATATATATCAACTTGACAACCAAAATGCCACTATTAAATTCAATATCCAATAAATACATTGTTTCAGCTACTTACTTTTTTATCACAAAGGCTTTAACTAGTATTATATATAAATAATCAGAAGACCTAGCTTTATGTAAATATTAAATTATCTCATAATTAACAGCAGAAACAGTCAACAACCCAATTTATTTTTAAATAATATTAAAAATTGGTTTTTTTTTGGTATAAATATTATAAATACAAGAAAATATATAATTAGAATTTTTAACTATTCTATATTAAATGCAGACCAAACTAAAATAATTTGAACTATACAATTTTTTTTAATTAAAAATAAACAATAGTACAGAGTTTTTATAAAATAAAATTAAAGTGTTACAGACAATAAACTTGTAAAGTTAAAACAATTTCAACTATTAGAGTGTTATATATTAAAAGTTTTTTACATATCAGAAAAATTACAAAAATTTATATTTACAATACTATTAGCATATTTGACTTTTTAATCTATAAAATTAACAATATTAAATAATCTTCTAACAAAATAATAGGCATTTTCAAAAACAAATTTGTTTTTAATACTAAAAAATAGCAAAACATTCAAACAGATAGTATAAATTCAGATACAATAATAGTATTGACAAAAAAATTGGCACATTTATTATTAATAATACCAAAATAACTTTTAACTTTTTTTACAGCAATAATATGATAACTATGTTTTTTTTTAATCCAGCATTTATTACAAAAATTAAGATTAATATTTTTTATGTCAAAATTATATACATTCAATAAAACTTGACTGTTCATAAATAATATAACTGAACTAAAAATTGGTATATATTCCAGAGCAAAAACAATAGCCTATAGTTCTATCAAAAGTGAAAAAAGCAAACCAAGTACTCTAACTCTAATACTTATATTAATATTTAAAAAATAAATAATAGTATTTCTACAAATATATATTAATCTTAAATACTTAATAGATTTATTTATGTACATATTGATATTATCCAATTTAGACTTCAATAAATATTTATTAGTGTAATCAAAGTCACAAAGACAGTTAGAAAGAGAGAAACAAAAAGCCAAAATATTAATGTTAACCAAGTTATTATTTCTGATAAATTTGGTTAGTAAACCAAATTAACCAGAAATTAAGTCTTTAGAATCCAGTTTTTTCTATTTGTAAAATATGTTCTATATAAAACATATACTATGCTGATATAAAAGCTGGTACACAAAAATAATTCCAAACTTTTTCAAAAATTTTATCATATTTATATAGTATTTTAAGCCCAAAATATTTACAATTATAATATTATTGCCAGCCCAAAAAATATTTGATAGATTATTACTCAATAATAAATTGTATAATACAAAAATATACATTATATTTACCAAAAAATAATTTATAAATTTTATTAACAACTTAACCAAAAATTAAAAAAAATATTAAGACATCTAGTTAATAATCTGTAGATATATAGCTTTATATTTGAACAAACTGCCAAGAATATTTTTCAAATTGGTAAAGATAATCAAATTAATTATTAAATTTTCAGTTTGTATTTGGCCAATGTCTTTAAATTATACAAAAACTGCTTTATTAGAAAAGTTTTTAAGCAAATTAACTTTGAATTTTAGTTTTTTTCTTAATATTCTGTTTTATTTTTTACACATATTTATTGAGATATAGTTAAACTGTATTTTATAATCAATAATGAATTAAAGAATTGTAAATACTAAATACAAAAATTGTTTGTTAAAAATAATTTTTTTCAGAACTAAATTTACAAAAAATCTTATATCTAAATAAGTTTTAATTAAAATTGACTTGAACAAACTATTAGTAAACAAAAAAATATTCAAATATCTATGAGATTTATTTTTTTTTACCACCAAAATACTCAAGTTACTTATTGAAAAAAAAGAAACTTTTGCTTTCTAATTAATAAATATAACAATTATCTTATTAATATTAATTAAAATATTATTAATTTGAAAAAATTTACTGACAATGTTCAAAATATGCTGAGTTACAGTCATGTTATTTTCAACCTAAATTATGTTATCTACAAAAGTCGCAGTTGTTAAAAAAAACATCTTACTATTTTTAATATTTTGTCTATTAATCTTTATAAAAAACTCTAAATTTATTTTATAATTGTATAAATGTTCATGTCTTTTAATCTTTCAAAGCAAAAAATTATAAAAGATTTTTTACAGCAATGGTAAAAAACTTTTTTTTAATTTAGACTATTATAAACAATATATTCTTTTATAAACCCAAAATTTGTCATAATTTAATTAATTCTACTATTGTAAATATTTTCAAACAACCTAATAAAACGTAAATACATCTTAATTCTGACTAGACTGCTTCATAAATAATATTATTCAACAGAGTTATATGCTTTTTATATATTTTAAAGAACTAACTAAAACTCTTTGCTCTTTCTTAAAACATTTTTAACCACAAAAACAATAGCAAAAATTGGAATTTGCATAGATATACTTTTTAAAACAGAGAAATTGTCACTATATAAAACATTAAACTTACTATAAACCAAGAAAATTTTATTAAAAAAAAGTTTAAACAGAATTTTTTAAACTGTTTTTATTAAAGTTATTAGTTTAATATTAATTAGAATTTCTTTTTAATTATATGGCTTTGAAATCATAAAAACTCAGATCATTTTTTCTGCATAAAAACTATATCTAACACTAAATACAAATTAAAAATGTCTAATAATTCACTTAGAACTTAAATATCATTATGTTTTCAAAGCTTATTAAAAATATTAAGTAGATTAATAATCTTTCTATTATACAATTTCTTGTTTATATGCAACAACTTATCAAATTTAACATTATTTATTACATTTGAAAATACACTATCATTAATATAATTTAGAAAAGTATACTAATAAAACTATTAGTTAGATAAAATACTAAGCATTAAACATTTTTTTATCTATTTTTTTATAATTAAATCGACTACAAACTTAATTTTACAGAGCTTTAAAACTAGGTTTTTATTTATTACTAAGTAGTCAAACACTATTTTTTAAAATATTTATTTTAAAATACTTTTAATCATATTTTTTTTATTAGAACAAAAATTTTCTATATGTTTATTAATTGTTTTTTAAATTAAAACATCCTTAGTAGTCTTTAATTTATGATACTTAAAACTATAATAATTTTTTTAATCTTTAATACATAATTAACATATCACTATTACTAATTATAATACCAATTTTGGAGACTTTACTTTTATCAATAACAGATCAAATTTTAATAAAATAATTAGTTTTTAAAACATAATCTGAACTTAAACTCTTTACAATTTTAATTATTAATAATTTTAGCTTAAAAAAACTAAATAATTGTCTATTTTTTAAATAAACAAACTTATTAAACCAATATTTAAAAAATATTTTATCAGCAAAACTCATTATTATCTCTTTTAGTATTTTTTACATTATATCCAAATTACTACAACTCTTTATATTATTAAATCCAATTACTATTTTCAAAAACTTAACCAATAAATACTTTTTAAGATATGACTACTTAATTTATTAACATTTTTTATCAATTTTTAGCAATTTTTATTTGTTTGTTTGTGAATTAAATTTAAATATTTATTTAAAAGACCACTTAATTCAATAAAAACCAATATTACTTTGTAATTAATATTAAAAACCAAAGCTACACCAAAACCTATAAAACTTTTATTTAAGCCAGAACTAAACACATAAATTTTATTAAACTTGTTTTTAATTCAAGACTCAGCATTTGACTTCTGTTTAGTTTTAGTAATAAATAAGACCAAATTGCTATTTTTTTTATGCCATTTTACAATTTTATTTTGCTTGGTTTTATTGTTTATACTTTTAATATTACACATAGCAAACTTTTAAAACAACTTAGTTATTAAGACACAAAAGATATTATAATATCTGAATTAGCACATAACTGATTTAATTTTACCAAAATTAAGCTAACTAAGACTTTTAAGATAAACAAGTTTGATTTTAAATTTCTTATCTTGATTATTAAAACTTTTAAAACACTTGTATTCAATACTAATAATTTTTTTTGCATTTGATATAGGAAGAAAAAACAGCCTACATGATTCATCTATTATTATATTTATATTTAAATTTAAACCAAAAGTCAGTATTTTTACCAAAGAAAAAGAGAAAAAATTGAGCATATAAGGAATTAAATTCATATCTTTCAGTCTGTACAGAATACATAAAATCTGATTAGCCAAAAACTTTAAAGATTGTTCTAAAAAATTGAGACAAACATTAACAAAAGAGATAGACTTCAAAAAAAAGGCTTTTTAACAAGAAAAAAAGCTTTAAAAGACAAAAACTTAACATAAATATTATTACCAATAATAATAAAAGCAGAAACTAAAAACACTATCTATGTTCAAAACTTGTTATCAAAAACTGCAGATTATAAGATAAGAATGTTTTTCTTAGAATAAAAAATAAACCAGTTAGAAACAATTCTTATTAGAAACAAACTTTTTATAAATTTTTTTTAACAAAAAAGCAAATAAATTAACAATATTATATTTAAGAGCAGAGTATTTAAGATGTTCATATTTTTCACAACAAACCAAATCTAACTTAGTTTAAAAAAGTTTTATACTATTAAACTTTGATACTATGCAAAATGTTTTTTCTAGACTTTTTTCAAATTTAAAGCCAATTATAGTACAGCAAACTTTATTTTTTAATTTAAATGAAAAATTAATTATATAGATTTTTCTATTAGTTTTTTTTAATAAAGTTCTTAGATTATAAGCTGTTATTTTTACAAACAAAGTAAACAGAAGCATCTTAAACCAATTTTTTAACATTTAAACATTGTAATCTTGCATAGCTTTGATTATATACATCAAATCTTTTCTAATTTAAAATAATTATTTAAATGTCAAATAATTAGCTTGACTTAATATAACAAATTCTACTACAATCTTTTGTTACAGCTTAATTAGCTGCAATCAAATTAACACTATCTAATTATACTTAGTTTCTGTGGTAATAATTATATTTTTTAGCATATTTATAAAATTTTCATAATTATTACAGTTCGATTTAAATAGAATTCTTGTTTTTTGAGATTATTATTTACTTTAATGTCTTTTTTTTAGGCTATAACACAGTCTTATTTATATTTTTTTCTAATATAAAAGTAAATTTAATGATTTTTTCAAATTTAAGGGAGTAGTAATCCTTCCAAAACCATTGATTATTGAAAAAAATTTTCTGATAAACTGAGTTTTTGTTGTAGCCAACTTGCTCTCTACTGCTAAAAAATTAATATCTAAAGCAAATAACTTCCTAATTGGCATTTCCATCTAAGTTTTGATGATCTTGAAATCAATTTATTTTTTATTTAAAGACACCAAAAGGCAAAAAAAAAGCATAACTTTATTGTCATCTAAGCTGTAATTCAATGTTTTGATAAGAGAGCTAACTATTTACCAATATTAATTCTTTTGGCTTTCGAAATATTTATCTTTGAATTAAAGTGACTTTCACTTTCACTGCCAGCTCTATAGCCAGCTTCACTATTAGTAAAAAGAACTATTGGCATCTTTTTATTTGTATTCATTCTATTGAACTGCCCAAAAATTTACTCAGCTCTTCTAAATTTCAAATTTGGCTTATTACTTAAATGATTAACGTTTCTCAAAGGCATTTTTTGCCACTCAACTAGACTTTTACTAACTGAATTTGATGCCAAAACTCTCGCTAACTCTTTTTTAGGTACAGAACCACTCATGGTGGCAGCCAACTCAACAACAAAAGGATTTGTTTCTTGGAAAATAGTGAGATATATAATGAAAAAAAGCAGAAAAAAAAACTTCTTTCAAAAATTTAACTCTTTTTTGGGAATTTGGAACAAAGAAGAAAAAAAAATGGAGTCATAATTAAAGTATTTTATTTTTTCATATAAAAAAATATTATATGTAGTAATGAATTTTTAAAGTATAAATTTTTAGATAATTAGGAAAATAATGTTAGTTATTTGTGTAGAATAGATTACCAAAAATATAATTACTTATAAATTAAAACAATAATTTGGTCAAAATATTAGATTCTTAAAGTCAATATTAAATTAACTTGAAAGATAAAAGCACTTACTATATTTAAAAAAGTTTTAAATTTTGAATTTACCAAAAATTAATAGTAAAAAATA
Organism: Geosiphon pyriformis; assembly: GCA_016748015.1. Taxonomy (NCBI): domain Eukaryota; kingdom Fungi; phylum Glomeromycota; class Glomeromycetes; order Archaeosporales; family Geosiphonaceae; genus Geosiphon; species Geosiphon pyriformis. The sequence goes on along the minus strand of JAAOMT010000098.1, from coordinate 26,443 downwards.
TATAGTTCTAAATTCATTAATAAATGGATTTAAGTATAAGATCAAAAACTACATTTAATATTGTAAGTTGTAATAAACAATTATTTTAATAAAAAAATTTGAATAAGTGGTTTTAATGTTAGTTTATGAAAATGCACTTAAAAAATTGCATCATTATTTTAAAAATTTTGAAATGATTTATAAATTGGCGAAATTTTTTATTAATAATAGGAATACAAAAATGTAAAATAAATAAAAAATTTAAATACATAAAATATTAAAATAATAATTAATTGAATGAAATAGACCGTTTTATAAAATAGCAAGTCATCATTATCTATTAAAAATTATTACATTTAGAAAATATAAAAATATTTCAAAAATTATAATGAAAAGATTATCAGGTATTTTTAATAAATAATATAATAAAAATATAAACAGAAAAATGTTATACGTATATAAAACTGAATAAATCTTTATTGTTTTTAAAATAAAATTTTATAAATATTTCTTTTAAAAGTATTTCGTTTTTTTATATATTAAAAATTATAATCATTTATAGTTTTTCAAGTTTACATTTAGTAGGATAGTTTTTTTTTGAATTACAATAGAAATATTAAAATAGTTTTATGTTTATTTCTTAATTTCAATTATCTTTTAGTAAAGGTAAAATATTTTTATAAACATGTTTTCTAATTTAATGGAAATGAAACGGTTTTTGTTAAAGAAAATTTTTAAAGAAATTATATTAATAATGTATATTACTTTTTAGAGTAATACAGATTTATTTAAAGTTTGAATTAATCAGAATATCCAAAAATATAAAAAATTTTTTTTTATTAATTAAAGATTTAATGAACGAAAAGTGTGTTAATAAATTAGAGTGAACTATTTTTAATGGTCCATAAGTTAGTATATACACTATATACATTATATAAAATTAAACTAGGGATTTCAATAACCTTCTACATTTAGTTTCTTATTTCAATAAAACATCAAACCACTCCCTTTTAAGCCAAAAATAGATAGTTCGCCTTGTGAAACCATCTCGGCAATTCATATTGCATTTGATTTGTGCTTTTTAATATAAAAAGTTTCTAATATAGCACTTATTTTTAAAATTTAGATCAGATTAAATTATATTCTTCCTCTTCAACATATTCTTTTCTAATATAATTTCAATAGTGGTATAAATAGAAATACTATAGTTCATATATTTGTCTAGATTTGATTGGAAAAAAGTTTTACTTAAAATTGCTTTACCTGTGGGTAAAAAAAAATTTTTTTGATTTTAAATTTCTGTTTTGAAATTCAAAAAACTTTTACCAACATTATTATTTTTATTATTCAATTTCAATTATCATTTTATTATTTTTAAAGAAACAATTTAGCATTGACATTTTAATATAATTAATTGTTTTCCATATTGTATAATAAGCTTAAAAAGTTTATAAATACCAAAAATATTTCAATATTTATTGTTAAAAATTATTGTATAAATCTTTCTATAAAAATTGATCATTGGTCAAGTTAAAAGTGTTTAGTAATAATGTTATTAGTCCAAAATTAAATTAATAAAATAGCCAAACTACTTTGGTTTTTACAGATTAAAAAATATCACATTTGTCTGTTAAAGCAACTTGGGAAAGATTTTTGTTGTTTTTGAATTTTTTGAATTAAAGAAAAGTATATCGGTTACTTTTATACTTATCTATTCATTATTATTTAGCGTTTAATTCTTGAGAGTATGAAATCTGCTCCGAGAAAATATTTTTTGGAATAGATTTAATTGATATTTTAGAAATCAAAGCTTTTTATCGTCTTTTCCATTAATCTGTTACCGAAAATCTGTAAGCGGAAAGTCAATGATTAAAATATCTTCCCTTGTTAAATTTTTTATTGATCCAATCTTTTAAAATTTTGTATTTGTAACTATCTTGTTAAGCGTTATACCTAAAGTTCTTAATTTTTTATATAAGAATATAAGTTTTATCTTAGTGGAACAATTTTTATTGGAGATTCCAACCTAATATTGATTCATTCTGGATAGCTATTAATCATATTTTCCGAACTCAGAATGGCTGAATCTATATCAATATGTTACAAAATTATCAAGTGTTTTCTTCGAGTCCCAAGATTCATAAAACATCACAATATAAGGCTTTTCGAGTTAAAAAAAGGCATCGATTGCTGCTTAATGAAATTTAAGATTTGAAATTACAAGCAATTCAAAACAATTTTTTAATCCCTCTATTATTTAAAACCGTTATATTTTCAGCCTATTATATTTAATTAGAAAATCCGTATGTTTTGTTTGATTGAAAAAAGAGTTAACCATCATTTTTAATATAATTTGGTTAAATATAGCAAAAGCTCATTTCTACGGATTGAATTATTTTTAAAAATACTAATTTAACGAATAATGGTTATCTTATTTACGATAATCTGAAAATTTACGTATTGTGTTGGTAACACGTGGCGTTAACGGAAAATTAAATTTAAAAAACCCTACATTCATTCATGTGGAATTTTTTTTTATTAATTACGTTGAGGGGTTTTTGCTGGGAAAATTTATTTAAACTAACTAAATGCAGAAAAAACCCCCATCGAAACGTAAAAAGATTTTTGGGTAATTCTAAAATTTACTATTAATTAGTTTCTATTGAAGATGGCTCGCTGATTTTTTTTCTAGATTTTCTAAAAATCGACAAAAAATTGTTAACGCAGCCCATTTTAAATCATCAACATCCCCACACCCCTCAATAGAACTTGAAACCCCTCCCTTACATTCTCTGGGCTGAAATCATATAAAAACCTATCATAACAAGAAAAAAAAATGACGGAAAAAAATTCAAATACCTCTATTTCTCTTTTAAACTGAATAAAGTTATATTCTAAAATGAGAAACATTCAAATCTTGCTCGTATCAATATTTGCAATTATTTTTGTAATCTTTATCTCCACTTCTTCTGCTAGTAAGCTATAAATTATCCAGTTTATCATCTCGCAAGAATCAATTGATAATATAAATTAATTAAACACTTTATAACTCTTTCTTTAACTCTTCACACTGTTTCTTTTTAAACAGGTCCCGCATGTGTACAGTGTTTCGTATCATGTGAAAAATGCCCCTCTGGCTGTGAATGTGTGGTGACTAAACAACCCTCATGCCGTACTTGTGGTGAGGCTCAATGTGCTCCTTCAGGTATTTGATAAAAATATTTTATTTTGAAATATCTTAAAAAAAGGATTCGAAATTCTTTTATGAATTTTTAATTATTATAAACTTAAATTCATAGGGTACGGTTGGGAAAATAATAATTGGTGTGATACTATGTATTAAAAGTTTTAGATTTTGGATTAACAAATTAAAAATCTTGAATGGGGTTTTTTGTTTGTTCACACTTTGTATCTTATCATATTAGGAAAGATAAATTTTTGAATGCTCAGATTTCAAAGAAATAAAAAAATATTATCGCAAGGAAGGAATGAAGTGAAAATTCCCCCGTATAGCTTATCAAAATTAATCAAAAGATTTTTTTATAATCATTTTAATTGGGCAATATTTTTAATAAGTAAAACTTGGTTGATAAATGTGTTTTAACAATAAAAAAATAAAAAAATTCTTTATTTATAAATGTTAAAGAAACCAACAAATTAAAATACTAAAGATTTTTAATATAGCGAGACAATTAATTAATTCTAGAGAATTTAACTCAAAGAGTATATTGATCACTTAATAATCCTTTTATAAATTCCTTGTACTATTACTATTACTATTACTATTACTATTATTATACTATTACTATTACTATTACTATTACTATTACTGTACATTTATCATAATCTTGATCGACTCTAAATTAGTTTAAACGATGTGTGATTATATATTTCCTTTTCCCTTATATTGTTTTTTATTATTATTATTTATTATTTATTACTTTAATTTATTTTGTTATTTTTTTAAACTAACGATTGTTTCTAAATGAAATATTAATATATATTTGAAATTTTATTAAAAGCTGTTTTATATTAATACTTTTTTGTTTCTCTAAAAAGTTTCACACGTCTACAAATGTCTAAATACTTTTATCAGAATTATGGGTTTTGTTTGTCTCAATGAAATAATCTATTAAATTTTCCGACATTTTATCTAAATCATTTTAATAATACTTTTAGTATTTTAAATAGTTGTTGAAAACAAAAAATTTATCTATTGTTTTCTTTAATTGAATTTCAAAAGAATTATGTTCTAACGACTTTTAGAGCAAAGAGAGAATCAACAGAAAACTAGTAAAAGGTGAAATTTTAAAAAGCTTTTTTCTTTGGAACGATACAAAATGCCATAGCGTTTTATTTCACTCCATCCTATCTTTTATCGGTTTGAATGAAATACAGGATTCTTGGCTAACCTAACATATTTTGTTAGCATAAAAATATAATTTCAATTTAATCTCTCTCTCTCTCTCTCTCTTTTTTTTCTACTATTGAGACCGACCAGGAAAGTCATAACCGTTTGTTACCAACACCAATGGGGATTGCCAATTTTTCAGCCATAAGGTTTTTTTTCTTTAGGTTTTTCAGGCTAGTCTATAATTAATTTGATGTATCATCATGGCTTACTAAATATTTGTTGAAATCAAGTTTTCCCTTAACTTACTAGGAATCACGCCAACGAGCTACAGGACATGAATCGCAATTCTTTACAGGAACTGATACCACATTTTGTTGCTGGGAATCCACAACGAACAACTTCACACGGCTTATTGCAGTTTGGTGGTGGGCCCCATCGTCTTTTATCTTCTTGACAAAAAAATGAAAGAAATTGATTTTTCAAATTTTGTATCATGGGTGAATAACGCAGAGGAGACATTTTTTTTCATGTTAATTCTTAATCAATCAACAAAATTTTTTATACCAGGAAATGGAAAACTTTGGTTCGATAAAACAAGAAGGAAGGCAATGAAAATTAATGTTATTTCACCGAGAGTTAGCTTTTGATATTTTATGATTTCAAAGTTTTTAGTTTTTTTACTTAAAAAACCAAGTCTACGTTTTGATAAACTTTGAGACTACCACATTTTTAATATAGAAAATAATAAATAAATATTTTTAATTACCGCGATTGAAACTATATCCTATACCTGGCTAAGTTGGTTTGCTGATTAGATCTATTGTTAAACCAATTGGTTCTCTGATTGTTTTGATTACAAAGTTAGTGGATGTTTTTTCTTTTTTGGATACTAAAGTAAAGAAAAAGATTATTACAATTGAAAAAAATATTGGCATTTTTGGAAGAATTGTTGGTGATTTAAGCAAGAAGGTGATTAATCTTAAGATAAAGTATGGTGTGTGGATAATCTACTTAATGATAATTTGTTTGATGATAATCTAGGTTCTTCTGTTAATGAAGAAAATTTTACTAGAAAGATGGTTCTTTAAAAGTTCCAGACTTCTAATATCAAGTCTAATGCAAATAAAACTGCTATGTAAATAGCTGGTTTGGTTTCTAGTAACAATAGTTTAATTGCAACTATACAAAAAATAAAAATTGAAAACTTTATTACTTAAATTAGAAGGAAATATAAAATTTATAAATTCAAATATTTTGAATGAAAAAATTATCAGAAATAAAAAACAAAAAAAAATTATATAATTAATAATTTAGAAAACAATATAAAAAATAAATAAATATTATTTATATTATAAAATCTTTTATAAAATTAATAATAATAATAATAATAATATAAATAATTAATATTTTATTATTACACTTACTTTTTTTAAATATAAAAATCCTTTTAAATACACAATTATTATTAAATTTGTAATAAAACATATAAAAAAGTATATATTTTTTATTTTGTAAATAAATATTATTTTTCAAATTTATTTTTATACCTATTATATTTTTATACGTACATATTTCATAAATATATTAATAAATTTTATAAAAAAGTTTTTTGTAAAAATTATTTAATTCTTAAATATAAAAATACATTATATAATTAATTGGCCAAATTTAAAAAAAAAACCCATTTTTTTTGTATTTTAATTATATATAATCTAATTATTAACTATAATATAAAATTTTAAAATTTTAAAATAATCATAATTTATATGTTTTTTACAGTATAAATGACTAATCATTCAAGCTAATTAAAATTATATTATATTATATTAACAAATAATTTTAATTTATTATATAACAAATAATGTTCAACAAACTTATTTACAACTTTCGCTGAGTCTAATAGTATTCTTCGAGTTTATAGCAATGAAAACCAAAGTAATGGGTAAGATTAGCACAACGTTTAAGCCTTAAAAAATTCATTCTATCTAAACATCATGTGACTTGAGCTTATTCTAAATGTTTGAAGCTTTATCATTGGAAATGAGAAATTATAATAAAGTTTGTAAATATTAATAATTATTGAAAAAATAAACCATTTAAGAAAGGTGTTAAAGCAATCTATCTTATAATAATGTAGCATTTGATATTATCAACTTGATTTCTAAAATATATTAACATTACAAAAATATTAAACAAAATCATTTCAAATTATCCCTTTTATAAAAATAATAATATTTATATTTGATAAATTTTCTTTACACGTTTAAATAAATTGTTGATATTGGGGATTGAAGGCTTTAAAGAATGTCCTTAATAGAAATTCAATTAATAACAGTTAGAGATATTATCAAAGTGCAAAAATTAAGATATATGTGACAACTGTTACTAATAAACAATAATAGGTTATTTTTCACAAATAACTTTTTTGGTTTTGTAATAGACTTTCACTTATGACAATCATTTAAATTTTAGAATTTTGAAATCGAATTATATTCAGATTTTAATAATTGAGCAACAAATTACAGGAATTATAACTAGTAAACCAATTTTTTCAAGAAGGTTTGTTGAGTTATATTTAAATTATTAATTGATAAAATACCATTTGAGAAGTCGCTTATTAAAAAAAATGGTATAATGTATAACTTTTCCAAACTTCTTATTGGAGAATTCTAATATTCCACGTCAAATAACCAGAATTCGTGAAAATAAAATCAGGTTTGAAATTTGAAATCGAGGAAGTTCAAAAATATTCATTGAAATTTATGTCCTCTATAAATTCAAAATGTAATCTATTATTATTCTATTTATTATATCATCTATTTAACATTTTTTACACTGTTGATAGTTTGCTGAGAAGGGTAGATACTTGGAAAATATCTCTAGAATATAGAGGATTACGCAAAACGCTGAAACACTCGAGTACGGAATTGTGATGGAGTTTGCCAAACTCGGAGATATGCGAAAATATTTATCAACAAATTTTCATTTGAAGAGTTGGCATGATAAATTAGAAATCGTATGGGATATAGCTCGTGGACTTGCTACTATTCATTCTTTTGATATGGTTCATCGTGACCTACACTCGGGCAACATCCTACAATTAAGTATCAGTTATGTAACTATTGGAGACCTCGGATTATGTCAACCAGTAAACAATGAAGCAACAACAACAGAGGAAAAAAAGATATTTGGAGTGATTCCATACATTCCACCAGAAGTTTTAAGAGGAGAAAAGTTTACTTCGGCTGGCGATATTTATAGTTTGTCCATGTTATTATGGGAATTAGCAACAGGAAAGCCTCCTTTTCATGATCGTTCTCATGATCACCTTCTTATAATAGATATTTTGAATGGTCAAAAACCTAAAATTAACCCCCCACTTATTTCCCCTTGTATTGCCGAAATAATTGAAAAATGTTGGGATGTTAATCCTGAGAATCGTCCTAATGCGGAAGAAGTTGAAGAGAAGTTTTGGGAATTTTCGAACATGTATAGCCAGTATTTCAACAAGGATACTACAGATGAAAAGTCAACGATATAAGAGTTTACATATCAAGAGGCTAAAACTGTGGCTCCCCAGTTTTTAAAATCTATTGATTACTTAGAAGCAATGGCAGAAGGCAGGAACGTGAGAAGAATTACTTAATGACAACTCCCATTCATCCAGGAGCGGTTTATATAAGTCGTCTTTTAACTTTGCAAATGATTAAAGAAACAAAAGATTAGTTTATCTATTTTTATATAGATTATTTCTTTGATTTAATTTAAATTAAATTACTTTACTATTTTAAAAGAATCCGTGTTTCTCCCTAAAGGTAAGAAGTTAAAAAAAGATTAAATATGAATTTATGGATATGCTATTTTTTTAACACTTATTTAATTTGTTATATAACA